>CAUYPK010051806.1:0-11231 GCA_963574355.1 Loris lydekkerianus | reverse complement strand
ATTTACATGTAAAGGTGTCAATAAATCTTATCTTACAATAGGATATGTGAGTATAAACAGCCTATATGCACTGTACATTATGCATACAACTTTACATACACATGCAATTTCCAGAGAAAACAGCTACAAACCATTGATCTATATAAGTTTAAAAAATGAACCAAAATATAAAGATTTCCACTTTTCCACCACTATTTTGTGGTGGAATGAACAAAGTTGAACTCTTGAGACATTTATTACATTGAAGATACTTAACTTTGCTCCATGCCAGCCATGAGTGACAGTGCTAGAGATTCCACTGTGGGAAGAAAAAAAATAAGGTTATAAAAAGAGGCCTAAATATTTACAATGTCTGACTTGAATAAGGCTTTACTATATTCAAAATGGAAAAATCCGGTACTAGGTAAAAGTACCTGTTCCAACTTACACACGAATTCAACTTAAGAACAAACCTACAGAACCTACTTCGTTCATAAACCAAGGACTGCGTGTGTTGAAACATGTTTTATTTTTAACTAAATACTAATTATTTTAAATTTATAAAAAATGAATACATTCATTAAATACGAAAGTCAGTATGGTTTATTGTATTTTAAATAATTTTAATTATGAAAACAAAAGTTTTAGGCATTTCACTGAACAAATTGTACTTGCCCTGTAAGTCATGAAATCAGGAGTCGCTTCACAAAAAAAGCACTATTGTCTCACATGTGAGTGGAACCCATTTGTACTGCACCCAATACAAAAATGGACAAATGCATTTATGTTTCTTCTACACAATTCTACAGTGTTTTTTAAATGTTCAGTGACTTTTTTTTTTTGAGATAGAGCCTCAAGCTGTTGCTCTGGGTAGAGTGCCATGGCATCACAGCTCGTAGCAACCTCCAATTCCTGAGCTCAAGCAATTCTCCTGCCTCTGCCTCCCAAATAGCTGGGATTACAGGCACCTGCCACAATGCTCGGCTATTTTTTGGTTGCAGCCATCGTTGTTGGTGGGCCCGGGCTGGATTCAAACCCACCAGCTCAGGTGTATGTGGCTGGTATCTTAGCTGCTTGAGCTACAGGTGCCGAGCCCTCTTTTTTTTTTTTTTTTTTTTTTTAAATTGCACAACTTGCACTTACAAATAAGGGCTATTACACAGTAGGTTACAAATATCCAAATGACATGTGACTCATCATGTTTTTAAAGACAAGAGTCTTATTTTGTCGACCTTGGTAGAGTACTGTAGCATCACAGCTTACAGCAACCTCAACTCTTAGGCTTAAGTGATTCTCTTGCCTCAGCCTCCCAAGTAGCTGGGACTACAGGCACCTGCCACAAAGCCCGACTATTTTTTGTTGCAGTTTGGCTGGGGCCGGGTTCGAACCTGCCACCCTTGGTATATGGGGCCGACACCCTATTCACTGAGCCGCAGGCACTGCCCTCAGTGACTCTTAATAAGTATACTGCAGTGTGAAAATGCAGAAATGGAAGAGATTAACTGTATACTTTGCCAGAAAGGTCAGGCAAAAAGGTACTTCTTAGTCTTTATTTCTGCAGACTACACAGCTCCATCTTCTCTTGTGCCCTCCCCATTCCTGGTTTCACACATGGAGTTCTGAACTGTCAGCTACACATTTCTTTGGAATAAGTGGCAGCTTTGGAAGTCTTAAAATTGCTAAGAACCCAAAACCAAAGCTCAAACCTATTTTTTTTTTTTTTTTCAGACAGTCTCATTATGTCGCCCTCAGTAGAGTGGCATGATGTCACAGCTGACAGCAACCTCTAACTCACTTGGGCTTAAGTGATTCTCTTGCCTCAGCCTCCCAAGTAGCTGGGACTATACAGGTGCCTGCCAGAACGCCTGGCTATCTTTTGAAAAGAAATACGGCAGGCTTGGTGACTGCAGCTCAGTGGCCAGGGTGCCAGCTAAATACACCATGGGTGGTTGGTATGAACCCGGCCCAGGCCTGCCAAACAATGACAACGACAACAACAACAAAAAAATAGCTGGGCATGTGGCGGGCACCTGTAGTCCCAGCTACTTGGGAGTCTGAGGCAAGAGAATTGCTTAAGCCCAAGAGTTTGAAGTTACTGTGAGCTATGATGCCACAGCACTTCTATTGAAGGCAACATAGTGAGACTGTTTCAAAAAAGAAAAAAAAAAAAAAGAAATACTGCAGTTACAAAAGCTATGCATGATAGTAAAGTGTGACAAGAACATATCCTGCCATCTGCTCTATTTAACCTTAGTTTTAGAAATGTACTGATATAATAAATGGTATACTGAAGAGATCTTTAATTTTAGCACTTTACTTTTGATATTCACTCACCTCATTGTATTTGTAAAAAAGTAATTTAAAGCATGGCACAATTGCCAAGGGACTGTTCAGTTTTGAAAATGGTAAGAAATTCTAATTCTTCATGCCATCAGTAGCAAGATAACATACAGACTAAACTACAAGAAACACAATATTTTATGTAAGAAATACAAATAAAATAGTAATATTTTAACATGATATACTCACAATGGGGAAAAGATCCTCTACAGACAGCTTTGTTTAAAATGGTTACAAGAAACATATGGCAGTTTTTAAAATCAGACTCCATTTTCTCTATAGATTCCATTCTAGGAAAAAAAGTAAAAAAGAGTAAAAAAAGTAAATTTCAATTTAAGTAAGTGCATAGGAGATAGTCTTTGGGGCAATTTCAAATACACTTTAATTACAAAATGTCCTGCGCTACTTTATTTTATTTTATTTTTTTGAGACAGAGGCTCAAGCTCTCGCCCTAGGTTGAGTGCTGTGGCGTCACAGCTCACAGCAACCTCCAACTCTTGGGCTTAAGCAATTCTCTTGCCTCAGCCTCCCAACTAGCTGGGACTACAGGTGCCCACCACAATACTTGGCTATTTTTTTTTTGCATTTTGGCCGGGGTCAGGTTTGAACCCCCCACCCTTGGCATATGGGGCCAGCACCCTACTCACTGAGCCACAGGCGCCACCGCCTAATATAAAATTTTCAATGTTAAGGAAAGTTTCATTGGGATAGAAAACTGTGCTTTTTCCAAACAGTTCTGGAGCTAGGATGAATAGCTTTCCTTTACATTCTAAATTTTTATTGTTTATAAGCACTATAACCTCTTTGAAATAAAGAGCACATTAAAGTCACATACTGATGGTGGTGACCATGGACATGAGAAAGCAAATGATCTCTGACGCCCTCCCCATTGGCATAAGACCGCTGTGAATATAAAACTGGTTAGATGTGGTGGCTTTGGGAGGCCAAGGCAGGAGGATCTCTTGAGGCTAGTAGTTCAAGACTAACGTGGACAACATAGTAAGACCCCATCTTTCGAAAAATAAAAAATAAAAAAATCATGGCTCAGTGCCTGTCACTCAGTGGTTAGGGCACCAGCCACATACACCAAGGCTGGCGGGTTCGAGCCCAGCCAGGCCTGCTAAACAACAACAACTAAAACAAAAAAACAGCTGGGCTTTGTTCAGGGGTGGGAAACGCCTGTAGTCCTAGCTACTTGGGAGGCTGAGGCAAGAGAATAGCTTAAGCCCCGGAGTTTGAGGTTACTGGGAGCTGTGACGCCACAGCAGTCTACTGAGGGTGACATAATAAGATTCTGTCTCAAAAAAGAAAAATTAGCTGAGCATGTGGCAGGTGCCTGTCTGTAGTTCTAGCTACTCAGAAAGCTGAGGCAGGAGGATCACTTGAGCCCAGGAGTTTGAGATTATTGAGTTATGATGGCAACAGAGCAAGAGCGTGTCTCAAAAAAAAGAAAGAGAAAAATACCAAACACATGTCAAGAGAGAATTTCATACTGGGCTTCCAAAGCCCACCACCCAGCCTTGACCAGCACACCTAGGCCCCAGGATTATACTTTCACAACCCCACTGTAGTGTTTAGAAGCAAATTTGAGACATCAGAGCATTTCAGTTACAAAAAAATTCTTAAGTATAAAGGTATACATTAAGTATCTTTCAAAGTGCACCCCTGATACTATTTGCTTAAAAATAATATTTTTAATGCCAGCAAATAAACTTCCATAAACTGTGATGCCTGATATTCTCCTGAAGACCCCCAACATCCTACTTTTACCTCACAATTTATTTCTAGAGGAAATTTGAAAGAACCCATTTTTAGCAAAGATTTCGTATTGCTATTTTTTTCTTCCACCCCACGTGACACAAAAAGTGAAATATGTTTTATACACTTTGAGACAGAAATAATAAAGCAAGTAAGATGTCTACTTCCATCCCTGCAGTTTGGTTTTTATCTACTACCCCAGTTTGTCCATTCAGAGCATAGACAGAGTTAAACCTTTGGATTACACTGGGGCTATAATGAACTCCCCCTCCTCACTAATACAGACTATGTACAAACTACTATCACAACAAACTGGTGAACCAAAAATACACTTTTATTTCAGGAAAGCACAGCAGAATTCTCATTGTGTTCATATTACAAATAGGAAAGGGACAACATATTGAGCTGTACATTTAGTTAGGAGCAGAGATGGTCCTGGTAAATTGCTGGGTCATCAACTGTCCCTTGACTTCAGGACATCTTCTTTTCTACAGGACATGTGTGAATAACTTTTATTATTTTATTCACAATAACTAAAACATATATGTATTTTATTGTTCACCCAAGATACAGCTTTGGACTACAATCTAGTCCAATGTTCGGAATTTGCTTTAAAATAATCCCACAAATGGCCAGGTGAGGTTGCTGGAGCCTGTAATCCTAGCACACTAGAAGGCCAAGGTGGGTGGACTTCCTGAGCTCAGGAGTTCAAGATCAGTCTGAGCAAGAGTGAGACCACCATCTCTACTAAAAATGGAAAAATTAGCCAGGTGTGGTGGTGTGCTAGGAGAATGGGGACTGAAGACCCCATTCTTGGCAAGGGAAAACACCCCCCAGAAAAAGAGGAAAATTAAAAAAATAAGGGCGGGGCCTGTGGCTCAGTGAGTAGGGTGCCAGCCCCATATACTGAGGGTGGCAGAGAAAGAAAAAAATAGCTGGATGTTGTGGCAGGCACCTGTGGTCCTAGCTACTTGGGAGGCTGAGGCAAGAGAATCGCCTAAGCCCAAGAGCTGGAGGTTGCTGTGAGCTGTGACACCATAGCACTGTACTGAGGGCGACACAGTGAGACTGTCTAAAAAAAAAAAAAAGCTGAATGAGTCAGAACAAGCTAGCCATTGCTAGCAAGCTAGTAAGCTTCCTGCCTTTTCTGAAATTCTAGCCTGTTTTGGATACATCTTACAAACAGTCCTGCTGGGTCTTCGAGCACTCTTGAGGAAAAAATGGTCATAGAAGAGGCTATGACAAAGACATGGAAAGATACATTAACTGGGTTGTTTCCTGCCTAGTAAACAAGCAAAGCAGATACCCATTGTGGACTTTTGCAGTTTTTTATTTTTTGAGACTCAATGTGTCACCCCCAACAAAGTGCTATAGCGTCACACCTCACAGCAACCTCAAACTCTTGGGCTTAAGCGATTCACTCGCCTCAGCCTCCCAAGCAGATGGGACTACAGGCACCTGTCACAAGGCCCCACCTGGATTCGGACCTGCCAGCTCTGGTGTACGTGGCTGGCACTCTAGCCCTGGAGCTACAGGCTCTAAGCCTGACAGGAGATTTGTATTTGCCTGGGGCAGAGATCAAGGGAGTAGCTCGAGCTCTGAGATATGGGCAGAAGAGCTTATATCCCTTATTGCAGAGGAAGATCCTCTGTGGTGGTGATGGGAGGAAAATTCCTCCCTCCCACTGATTCCTCACAGGAGATTAATGCTGGTGGCATTTTACTCCCAGGGAAATATCAAAGTTTAACACCTCCCTAGAAATCTGTGTGTGTGATCTCAAGCAGAAGGCTCTCCCAATACAAGGCTCAGATTTCAGATTTCTCAAGGCTACCCTTAAGGCTAATAACAATAGGGGCGGCACCTGTGGCTCAGTGGGTAGGGCGCTGGCCCCATATACCCAGGGTGGCAGGTTCTAACCTGGCCCTAGCCAGTTAAAACAGCAATGATAACTGCAACAAAAGAGAGCTGGGTGTTGTGGCAGACACCTGTGGTCCCAGCTACTCAGGAGGCTCAGGCAAGGGAATTGCTTAAGCCCAAGAGTTGGAGGTTGCTGTGAGCTGTGATACTACAACACTCCACCAAGGGCCAGAGTCAGACTCTGTCTCAAAATAAATAAATAAAAATAAATAAAACTATCTTTAAAAAATGACAATAATAGGAGCAGATATACTCAATCAGAGAACCTGCTGGCATCTTTGTTCACTCCCTCATCTTACCCTCTGGGCAAACAGACTTGAATTAAAGTAGAGTGGAGCAAACACTCAGTGCCACTGCCGCAATCCCACAAATGGGCAATGGTCCCCTGAGCTCTCACCTTTAATTCTACTCTGTGTCTCATATGTCTTTTTTAACTGTCATTTCTAACTGCATATTTCTTCAGTGGGTTATTGCCAGTTTCCACAGGTCTTAGTGGACCCTGCTCCTAGGCCAGGACCCTGACAGTGGTGGGTGCCTACAGACCCAGCTACCCAGGAGGCTAAGGAAAGGGGATTGCTTGAGCCCAAGAATTTAAGGTTGCTGTGAGCTTTGATGAGACCACAGCACTCTACACAGGGTGGCAGAGTAAAACTTTAGAAAAAAAAAAAATCCCCAAGTGTGAGTGGGGATGGGTGGTAGACACAATATAGTCTAAGAATATTTGCTTATCCTAATTAAAAGACATAAGATTGTTTTTGTTTTACCTCTCAAAAAATAATTGCACAAAAAAATTTTTTTTGAGGTGGAGTCTCACTATGCTGTCCAGGCTAGTCTCAAACTCCTGGACTCAAGTGATCCTCCTGGCTTAGTCTCCCAAGTACCTGGGATTGTTGATGCTATCTACTTTCAGTGAACATATTCAATTCTTCTTAAAATATAGTGGTTATGATGTACTGTCAAGATGACAACAAGGCTCCTCGAATGGAGCCAGTTAAAAGAGAAGCTAAAATGGTCACACAACACAGATGCTTCTCAAGCTACATACTCACCTCCAAGCCCCCAGGCCTGCCTGCCAACCATCTGCAAACATGAGAGCCAAGTTCAACACTTTCATGATAGCTTCTTTTACAAAGCTGACCTATAGACCAAAGTCACATACAGAACACAGATGCTATAACTGGGTTTGGACACAAACAATCAACACTTTACCTAATTTAAAGAAGTCACTAAAAAAGTACATCAGCACAGTGACTACCTTCTGTGTGTACAAGAAAGACTGTTGGGCTGTGAAAGACCACCTGGGTTGGGTTGGTGCATTTACTGTGCACACAATATGGGTGGTATTAACAGTAGAGCTGAACCAATGCAGCAAGTTAGCATTTTCCTGGGATGGCCACTTAAACTTACTAATGAAACTGAGAAAAGTAATTCTAATGGCTGTAATATTATTTAATTCCCTATATCCACACTAAGTTGGATACACCACCACCTCACAACTGCAGACATGACTTTGCAACTAAACTCAAGGGTGATGTAGACTGTCGACTGCTAAAATGCTATTCTCACATCTCTCTTAGATATAATTTCCAGCACTAAGGCACTCATTTGTAACCTCATTTGATCTAGTCCTTCCTTAAAGAATATTTTTCAGGACAGAAGTTTCACAATCACAAAATTCCAAAGCATAAAGACAGCCCCACATGCCCAGTTTCCCTCCTGTGTTGGTGGCCACATCTGCAGGAGATATCTCACGTACCTTTTCTCTCAGCAGACATCGATCATGGATGGTTGACAAATACCTATAGTGAATTTTAATCAACTGATCTAAATCCTTGGCTTCCTCAACTTGATGTTGAAACTCCAGCCCTGTACTATGTAGAATCTTGGAAGAGAAAGATGAAAAGCATAATAAGGCAACTTCGCTGAGAACTGTGTGCCTCACACAAAACATTTACCACGTTCTTCTATTCCTCTCAAATTCTTACTTCAGTAATCACATCTGTAAAGTTTCATAGTACCATTCTCTGGAGGCTGACTGGACACATTCTGATCCTACGAGAATGGTGGGGCTAGACCCATAGGACACCTACTTGCACAAGGAATGAATGTCAAACTCTGGATTACACATTTCCTGGCAGGAAGGGAAGGGGAGGGGAGAGGGGAGGCCAGGAGGAGGGAGGGCATTTGGTGGGACCTCACCTAATGTGCATAATGCAATGGCACATTTCAAAACTATTAAGAAAAGAGCAGCGCCTGTGGCTCAGTGGGTAGGGTGCCAGCCCCATATACCGAGGATGGCGGGTTCAAACCCGGACCCAACAACAAAAATATCCGGGCGTTGTGGTGGGCGCCTATAGTCCCAGCTGCTTGGAAGGCTGAAGCAAGAGAATCGCCTACGCCCAAGAGCTGGAGGTTCTTGTGAACTGTGACACCATGGTACTCTACCAAGGGTGATAAAATGTGAGACTCTGTCTCTTTAAAAAAAAAAAAAAAAAAAACTATTAAGAACAGAGTATAATTGTCTTACCACAACAAATAAGTAAGCAAAGTGATGGTTATGTTAATCAGATGTAAGCATTTCACATTGTATATCATATCAGTATACTGAACCCCATAAATGCATCAATGTACACAGTTATGATTTAATTTAAAAAAAGGAAGAAGTAAAACAGAAAACAAAAGTGTACCAAAGTGCACAGAATATGCACTGATTTAAAAAAAAACATCAAGAAAATATGTTATAAATATAAGTATTATTATTATTATTGAGACAGTTTCACTTTGTCACCCTTGGTAGAATGCCATGGTATCACAGCTCACAGCAATCTCCAATTCCTGGGGTTAGGTGATTCTCTTGCCTCAGCCTCCCAAGTAGCTGGGACCACAGGTGTCTTCCACAATGCCTGGCTACCTTTTTGTTGCAGTTTGGCTGGGGCCGGGTTCGAACCCACCACCCTCGGTATATGGGGCCAGTGCCCTACCCACTGAGCCACAGGCGCCGCCCCATAAATATAAGTATTATTTTTATAAGACAAATATTTACAATACAGTTATATGTTCCATTTTTCACATATCAGTCTTTCTCTACCAGGAGCACAGATGTACTTCAAATAAAAACCAAAAAACTAGGGCGGCGAACCTGGCCCCAGCCAAACTGCAACAAAAAAATAGCTGGCCATTCTGGCGGGTGCCTATAGTCCTAGCTACTGGGGAGGCGGAGGCAATAGAATCACCTAAGCCCAGGAATTGGAGGTTGTTGTGAAAACAAACAAACAAACAAAAAACTGGGCTGGGCATGGTGGCTTAGGCCTGTAATCCTAGCACTCTGAGAGGCTGAGGTGGGTGGATTGCTTGAGTTCATGAGTTCGAGACCAGTCTGAGCAAAACCCTGTCTCTACTAAAAATAGAAAAATGGAGGCAAGAGTTCAGCTTGAGCCCAAGAGTTTAGAGGTTGCTGTGAGCTATGACACCACAGCATACTATCCAGGGTGACAGCTTGAGAGTCTGTCTCAAAGAAACAAAAAACAAAACAAAACAAAACAAAACAAAGAAAAAAAAAAAAAATGGGAACACACTTAAATTCCTGCCATTTACTCTCAACAACTAAAGGCGTTAAAGCCAGCCCTGTGAAGTCCAGTAATATAGATAGGGCAAGCACAGAGCACCCCTGCCAGACCCTTCACGTCCAACACGCAGACTTCGGAGGCTCACTTCATTCAAACAAGATGGGTCACAGAACTCTAGAATGGGCGTAAATAAGGAGTTTTCAAAACATTAAACTGTAAATCAGTACTGTCCCTCTAATAATGCTATTTCTGCTCAAATATCTGAACTCCTCTTTCAGAGCTTCCTCTAGAAGCAGTTTTAAACAGAGAAAGGCAGTTTCATTTACTTTGTAGTGAATTACTTCTTATTTGAAAGAAAGAAGCATATAACCTGGCTGCTTCTTCCTCCCTACCCCACACACTAGCCTGAGAATCTTGGTTGTTATCAAATATTGAAGTCATTTTCTAGTGACAGCTGTCACCACTGATGAAATTTAAAACACTATGTAGCAAACTTTGAAGGCAATCCCAAAAGGGCAACTGCAGCTGTACCTCAGGGGGCTGCTGGAGAGGAAGAGCAGCTGTCTCTAGGTACACATTTTCTGGTATGTTTAAAAAAACATTTTCTGGCTCACCAGCTATAGCACAGTGATTACAGCACCAGTCACATACACCGAGCTTGGCGGGTTCGAACCCGGCCCAGGCCAGCTAAAAACGATGACAACCGCAACAAAAAATAGCCTGGTGTTGTGGTGGGTGCCTGTAGTCCCAGCTAATTGGGAGGCTTGAGCCAAGAGAATCGCTTAAGCCCAAGAGTTAGAGGTTGCTATGAGCTATGATGCCATAGTACTCTACCGAGGGAAACACAGGGAGACTGTCTAAAAAAAACAAAATAAAAAACAAAAAAACATTTTTAGGCCACGTGTGGTGGCTCATGCCTATAATCCTGGCACTCTGGGAGGCCAAGGCAGATGGACTGCCTGAGGTCACAGGTTCAAGACCAGACTAAGCCATAGCGAGACCCCCATCTCTAAAAACAGTCGGGCATTGTGGTCGGTGCCTGTAGTCCCAGTTACAGGCTGAGGCTAGAGAATTGCTTGAGCTCAAGCATCTAAGGTTTCTGTGAGCTGTGATGCTATAGCACTCTATGAGGGTGACAAAGTGAGAGTCTGTCTCCGAAAAATAAAAATAAAAACACATTTTCCTGGCTTGGTGCCTGTAGCTCAGCAGCTAGGGCGCCAGCCACATATACCGGAACTGGTGGGTTCGAATCCAGCCTGGGCCTGCCAAACAATGACAACTGCAACAAAATAATAGCTGGGCATTGTGGGAGGCGCCTGTAGTCCCACCTACCTGGGAGGCTGAGGCAAGAGAATCACTTAAGCCCAAGAGTTTGAGGTTGCTGTGAGTTGTGTCACCATGGCACTCTACCGAGGGCGACATAGTGAGACTTTGTCTCAAAAAAAAAAACCCAAAACTTTCCTCATATGTCCCATTTTCACAATATGTAAGTATTTTGTGGACTCCTCTGTTTTTATAAAAACAAGTAAATCTCTATGAATAACTGTATAAATAAGGTGATGGAACTGAGACAGACAGGCAGACACAAACCCTGGTCATGATGTAGTTGTGCAAGCTGTTCACAAAATGCATGAGCTTCACTCGTAAGAGGAACATCCGATGAATCTGCTG
>CAUYPK010051804.1:0-27151 GCA_963574355.1 Loris lydekkerianus | reverse complement strand
ACAAATATGGAACCAGACATTGACCATCTCATTAGCCAAAAGCAGGCCAATAGTTCCCATTGAAATACTGGTAAGTTTGTTGATTTAACTTTACTTGTTCTGCATTTTAAATATTGTATTTGTTCCCATTTTGTTTTTTTACTTCAAAATAAGATATGTGCAGTGTGCATAGGAATTGGTTCATAGTTTTTTTTTTAAACTATAGTCCGGCCCTCCAATGGTCTGAGGGACAGTGAACTGGCCCCCTGTTTAAAAAGTTTGAGGACCCCTGTTGTAGAGTATCCAATAATCATTCAGATGCATGACAATAAATGATGTAGTACACAATCCCTCAGAGAATCCACCAGATTTGAGCTTGTTTTTGAACTTCCTGGTGATAGGAAGTGCTCTTAAAATTTTTGCTTTGCAAACATTTAATCTTTATTTAACCTGTGACTAATTTGACTGCATTCACTGATTTACCACACATTTGGTAATTGTCTTACTTGTTTTTATTAATCTTTCCTAAATATATGTATAGCTCACATTACATTTATTTCAATTTTTAATATTAGAAGTATTTTAGGTCTTGATTTAGAAGTATAGTGATGCTTTTGTGGTCAGAAATGTGTAAGATGGTGGTGCCTGTGGCTCAAGGAGTAGGGCGCTGGTCCCATATACCAGAGGTGGCCGGTTCAAACCCAGCCCCAGCCAAAAAACTGAAAAAGAAAAAAAAAAAAAAGAAAAGAAATGTGTAATAACTGAACTCTTGTTTCTGTCAATTAGCCTATGGTAAAATTGATTTCATTAGTTTTGCTTAAAGTGGCAATTTCCAAGAACCTGTATGTGAGGAGTTACTTTACTAAGATAAAAGGTGAGGCTGTGAATATATTGCTAGTGTGGCATGAGGAAGCTGGCTAAGATGTTGGGATCCAGGAGGTCAGAGTGTTAGGTGGGTTATCTATGTTGATATTGAAGTATCTTAAGATCATGGCAGAGAATAGATAAGAGAGGAAGTGGTAAAATTTGGGGGGAATATGGGACATGAATAGATAGATGATCATAGCTCAACCTGATGCCCTAGGCTTCAAAGACAAGTTTAGAAATCAGGGTGTTGAGACAACAGTCTACAAGTGGCATTGAGGAGCAGTGAGAATGCTGATGCTGTAAATTTACTGGTGCAGGAGAAGTGAAAACCGGTTTAAGTAAGCGGAAGGGTGTGGTTTAGTGAAGAGGTCTGCAAGGTGATTTGGAAGGGCTCTGAGAAATGATACAATCTACCAGACTAAAGTGGAAGCAGATGCAGAGAGGCAGAATGTCTTAGCTCACAAAATAAGCTTGCAGCAGTGGAGGGAGTGGGTGAGGACTGTATGGACTACCAGTTAAAAAATAGGCCTTTGAATCAGATGGACTTGGTTTGATTACCAGCTTTATTATTTATTGGCTGTGAGATGTGGGGAACTACCTAGTAATATCTCCGCTTTCTCATCTGTAAAATGGGATGTGTAATAACTACTACCAAGAACTGTTGCAAGATTTAATGAGGTTGATGTACGGGAAGGGCTTACTTTATGTACAGTACCTGGCACACAGAAAGTGCTCAATACATGTTAACTACTAATGCTGTAACTGAATCAAAAGGACCCTGACTCTTAGTTCTGCACTTTTCTGGTCATTCCTCACTGATATGACATTTTTTTTTTTTTTTTTTTTAGAGACAGAGTCTCACTTTATCGCCCTTGGTAAAGTGCTGTGCTGTCACAGCTCACAGCAACCTCCAACTCCTGGGCTTAAGCAATTCTCTTGCCTCAGCCTCCCGAGTAGCTGGGACTATAAGAGCCTGCCACAATACCCAGCTATTTTTTGTTACAGTTTGGCCGGGGCCAGGTTTGAACCTGCCATCCTCAGTATATGGGGTTGGCGCCCTACCCACTGAGGCATAGGCACCGCCCGACATGACATTTTTCTTATTTGAATTAACATTAAGCAGGCCATCTTCCTGGAGCTTTCCTGTGCTACTCCCTCCAGACTGCGTCAGTAAGATAGTGGGCCTCTGGCCTCAGTGAAGACTCTGAAAAACTTCTGACATTGGTAGAAGCTAGTTTAAACATGGCTGTATATATATATAGCTGATCTATATACTAGTTTCCTTCCTGTGAATGTTGCAAAACTTTTTGCTGAGTGGGATGCTAAAATGGGCATCTGATGGGACCCTCTGGCATGTTTTTCAAGAGGACTTTAGAAATATCAAATCCTCCATGCTCTCCCTTCTCCTACTTTGGCCTGGAATTGTTTAAGCATGAGTAATGAAATAAAATAAGAACAGCCAGAGATTATCTAGAAAACAGGTTTAGCAACTTGCTTGGTTCCTGGTAAACTAGGACTTATAATCCATTCATTCTCCTCACTACTAGTTTGTTTATTTTTAAAATGTATTTTTTTCTTTTTTAAAATTTCAGGTTAATATGAGGGTACATATGATTAGGTTACATTGTTTGCATTTGTTAGGTAAAGTCCAAGTTGTAGTTGAGCCCTTGAAGACCCAGGAGGTATACCAAAAACTCTTATATTGTGGCTCTTATGTGAGAGCTTACCAAACCCCTTCTCTCCTCCCCTTTTTCCTCTCCCATCTACCCCTCCTGCCTCCCCACTTCTTCCTCCCAGTTGAATTTAATTGTGGTTTTCTCTCATGTGTGCATCTGGTTATTCATCTACTGATTTCATATTAGTATTAGTATATTGGGTACTTGCTTTTCTATTTTTGTAATACTTTGCTAAGGAGAATGTTCTTCAGTTCCATCCAGGTAATACAAAAGATGTAAAGTCTCCATCTTTTATATGGCCTAATAATATTCCATGGTATACATATACTACAGTTTATTAATCCATTCATGGGTTGATAGGCACTTGGGTTGTTTCTATATCTTGGTGATTGTGAGTTGAGCTGTGATTGTGAATTGAGCGCAAATGTCCTTATGGTCAAATAATTTTTTTCCTTCTGAGTAGATATCTATAATGGGATTGTGGGATCAAATGGAAAGCCTCCTTTTAGCTCTTTGAGGATTCTCCAGACTTCTTTCCAGAAAGGCTGTATTAGTTTGTAATCCCACCAACAGTTTACAAAGTTCCCAAACTGCAGATGCTGGTGGTGATGTGGAGAGAGGGGAACAATTAAAATGTATTCTTATATAATATTAATAGCTACTTTTTTTATTTAAAAAGCAATACATATAAAAGGGAAATAATTACAAAGCATAAATGATATATAATTAAAAATTACCTTGTTCCTATTTCAGTCCTCTTCCTTCCAGTTCTACTCCTGGCTACCACACTGTTAACAGTTTTTTGGATACCTTTTAAAAATTTTCTATCGATGTAATATTATATATATTAAGTATTTATTGTTTTCAAAAACCCATGATGACATAGTCTACAAATTGTTTCATACTGGGGGTGGCGGCTGTGGCTCATTGGGTAGGGTGCCAGCCCCATATGCCAAGGGTGGTGGGTTCAAACCCGGTCCCAGCTAACCTGCAACAAAAAATAGCCGGGCATTGTGGTGGGCACCTGTAATCCCATCTACTGGGGAGGCTGAGGCAAGAGAATCACCTAAACCCAGAATTTGGAGTTGCTGTGAGCTGTGACACCCTGCACTCTACCGAGGGTGATAAAGTGAGACTCTGTCTCAAAAAAAAAAAAAAATTGTTTCGTATCTTGCTTTTCTCCATTCAATGCTACAACTTGTAGACGGTTTTATATCTGAATATAATCTTTTGTCTTTCTTTTTTTTTTTTATTGAGACAGAGCCTCAAGCTGTCATCCTGGGTAGAGTGCTGTGGCATCACAGCTCACAGCAACCTCCAACTCCTGGGCTCAAGCAATTCTCCTGCCTCCATCTCTCAAGTAGCTGGGACTACAGGCACCCACCACAACATCCAGCTATTTTTATTTTTATTTTTTTGGTTGCAGCCATCATTGTTGTTTGATGGGCCCAGGCTGGATTCGAACCCGCCAGGTGTATGTGGCTGGCACCTTAGCTGCTTGAGAGCCAAGAAAGCCTGTCTTTCTTTTTAATGGTTGTGTAATAGACATATACGGCTGTGGCACAAATTATTTAGTCTCAACTTCCACTTTGGTTCTTCTGACGTGCCTTTTATTATTGGCTGGCAGCACTATTGTCCCAGTCCTCTGGCTCCAAACCCTGGAGTCATTCCCAGCCTCCTCCTTCCTAGTATCTGTAAATCTTGCCAGTTCTTCTTTTATAATGTTTTTCCTTTGTGTCCATACTTTTTCATTCTCATTGGTGCTTCCCTGTTTTAGTCCTTATCATCTCTTAAAGTGAATTCCTAGTTCCAGGTTCTCTATCTCTGCATATGATACACATTTGCTGTTGATTGAATTTTCTAATGCAAAGATTATGCTTGTGTCACTTCTCTTCTTAAAAACCTTCTGTGGCTCAAGCAGCTAAGGCACTAGCCACATACACCTGAGCTGGCAGGTTCCAATCCAGCCTGGGGCCGCCAAACAGCAAAGACAGCTGCAACCAAAAAATAGCCGGGCATAGTGGCGTAGTGGCGGGTGCCTGTAGTCCCAGCTACTTGGGAGGCAGAGGCAGGAGAATCACTTGAGCCCAGGAATTAGAGGTTGCTGTGAGCGCTGATGCCACAGCACTCTACCCAGGGCGACAGCTTGAGGCTCTGTCTCAAAAAAAAAAAAAAAAAAAAAAATTAATTAAAAAAAAAAAACCTTCTGTGGCTTCCGATTCATTGTGTTACATAAAAACTCAAGCACTGATCAATAAATCTTATTCTTAAGTTGTAGAGTTTACGAAATTCAGATGCCTGGATCAGAATCTCTAGATACAGGACCTTTAGCCTGCATTCAAAAAACAAAACCAAGCAAAACAAATTTCCTTGGCTGGGGGCAGTGGTTCATTCCTATAATCCCAGCACTTTGGGAGGTTGAGGCAGAAGGATCATTCGAGGCAGGTGAAGGAGCGTAGTATGGGCAACAAAGTGAGACCTCATCTCTGCAAAAAATTAAAAAAATTAGCCCAGCATAGTGGTGTGGCATGATGGTGCCTGATAATTAAACCTCCTCACAATTTCTCTCCAAGGTAACTTCCCAGCTCCATCCCTTACTAGTAATACTATAGTTTTTTATCCGTCAGTGCAAATGAAATTCTTGTTGGCTATCTGGATGCTTTTCACATTTTTTAACCTTCCAAACCCAGTCTCTTTATGAAGCTGTCACAGTCAAAAGAGATTCCTGAACTCTAATCTTTGAACTAGCTTTCAGTCAAAGTCTTCTCCAAATCATAGTTTTGTATTCTCCAGGTTTCCGAGTGTCCCCCTGGATTGTATGATCTTTGTCAGCAGACACCTGGTCAGTCCTTTCTTATTATTCACACCTACAGAGTCTTCTGCACTTAGAGGCAAAGGTGTAACCAAGAATTTCTGAGATTACTGCCATTGCCTGACTTGATTATCACTGTATATGTAGTGTCGTTAACTCTTCCTGGCTTATAGCGGGTTTTCAATGCGTTAATTGTGGATTCAAAGAGTAAAAAGAACAGACTTTTGCCCAGAGAACTACAAATTCCAGGGGGCATTGCGCGTGACGTCGGCGGGCGCGGTGACGTAAGGGGCGTGCCTAAACCTGAGGGAGGGATCGTTCTGCTGGTAGCCGGAGCCTGGGGTGGCTGTGGAGCCTGGGGTGAGAGAGGGAGTGTGGGGGAGCGAAAGGTAAGCGGCGCTGAAGGAGGGGACGCGCTGCCGGACGCCCCCAGTCTATGGAGCGGGGTAAGATGGCGGAGGCGGAGAGCCTGGAGACAGCGGCAGAGCACGAACGGATCTTGCGAGAGATCGAGAGCACGGACACGGCCTGCATCGGGCCCACGCTCAGGTACCCCGGGTACCCGGGCCACCAATTGGCGGGACGGTGGGCGGGCTCCTTTGGGTCAGTTGCCCAGCCGGCTCCTCCTTTTGGAGAAACCCGCTAGCTATCTGCGTCCTGGGCTAGGCGGGTGTCCCTACGCCGCCCCGACGCGGGGTCCCTTCTCTGCCGCCGGCGCCCCACAGCCCAGTTATGTTGGAGGCTCTTCCTGCCTCCCTTGGGCTCAGGCAGCCTTCGTTCGCCCTCCGAGGCTAGCCCAGCGACTGGGAGCGAGAGCACGCCCGACAGATGGTGGCTCTTAGCAGACCTTACCCCTGGGGACATCACCCTCCTCTCTTAGACTCACAACTCGTCCATCCCTAAGTGTTAAGTCCTGCTCTTCAGGCAAAACAGTTTCACCTCACGGCCTGTTGTTCGATGTTAAACTCTGGTCTCAAAATCACAACCATGTCTAAGAAACGGATCCCTGAAAATCTTGGGCCCTAGAGGGAAGTTTCCTCAACCCGCGCCCCTCTTCTGGGATCCGCTGTTCCTTGAACCCTGTTAAGACGACGACCTACCCTAAGGTATTCCCACCGCTATTCCCACCGCTGAGGAAATCTTACCCAAATTTACCATTGCTTAGCACGCACATCTTTTTTTTTTTTTTTTTTGTAGATGTCAAAACCAATCCCTACCTACCTCAACTTAACAAAATTTAGATAACACATGTTGTATACTGTGCAGAGCATTGTATTACGTGATTTACACATAAACCACAGAACAATCGTATTAGGTAGGTACTATTACTCTTACTTTGCAGACGAAGCACAGAGAGGTTAAATGACCCTTGGTCACAATGGAAAAAAAAAAGTAGGGGACTGAGAGTCCTACTGGAGCTGTCAGGATCCAGACTTAACTACTGTTGTACTGCTTCAATTGTAGGTTACCATTTACCTGCAATTCCTGTTGATAATTACTCAGCAAGCCCAATTTTGAACTACTTTTCCTTTTCCCCTCAGGTTATTGGTGTCCTAGAACTAACTCATCCTCATCCTTTCCTGTTGTGTGTTCTGATCTCCACACAACTAACAGATAATTATCTCACCCTCCTTATACAATCTTGGGTCACTGCTCCTCCCTTAAACAAAGTTATTACTCACCGCCTGCTTTGTCATCGGGAGAGTTGGCTCATGAAAGAGAATCTGATTGAAGGGCAGGCTGGAGACTTCGCCTCATCTCCACCTGCACAGCTTTCTTCTCGTGGCACATTGTTTGCACAATTCTCCCCTCCTTGGTCCTAACCATTCTTAGTAGTTTGTCTTTTGCCCTTTAAAGTGAGTTTTAGCTCCATTTTTGGACCAGTTCTTTCACCCAGTTGCTCCCTCGTTCTGTTGTATTAGGATTGTGACCATTATGTTCCTCTCATATCTTGTTTTCTTCAACTCTTAAGTAAGGGTTAGTGATCCTCATTTCAAGTTTTATAAAAACTATGATCTGTTTACTAGTATTCTACTAATTGCTTTATTAATGATTATTAATATTGGGTTTTCATAAAATGTTAGTAGAGTTACCTATGATGCTGTTTCAAAATTCGATTAAGAAATTTGGCTACTGAGCTGTATTTGTGAGCCCAGCAAAGCTCCCACTGAAGCACTGGGGTTATTAAAAAGTTTTTTCTGAAGAGTTCTTTATCAGAGCACCATCAATGTTGTGTTAAGTTGCTTGTGGTTTTCAATTGCTATTCTTGTTTTATGTGATAAATAACTTTTATTTAGTGTTATCGATGTAGATTGTTGTGATTTATATTAGCCCTCCATTGAATAGTATTACTGCTACATATTTACATAAACTTAATTTTGGCTTGCAGTTTTCTTAGTATGTTGACTTTAAGAATTTAGTTTTCTCTCAGTATCTGTGGGGGATTGGTTTCGGGACCTCCTCTGTAGATAGTCAAATCCATGGATGCTCAGGTCCCTTATATAAAATGGTATAGTATTTGCATGTATCTGATGATGTCCTCTTGTATATTCTATATTATGTCTATATTATTTATAATACCTAATAACAATGTAAATATGTATAAATACAGTAGTTGTTATGTCGTATTGCTTAGGTAATAATGGCAAGAAAAATAAGTCTGTGGATGTTTAGTACAGAAGTAACCATCTTTTTGTTGTTGTTGAATAATTTTGATCCAAGGTTGTTTCACCCATGCATATGTAGGGTCAACTGTGTATTCATTATGGTTCAAATATAAGTTAACCATTCTTCCATTATAACTAATTTTTTTTATTATTATTAAGTAATGAAAATGGTAACTAATAAATTTCATTATTACTGAGTTTTTTCCTACTGGAAATTGGGGTTTTTGTGGAGGTAGATTGATTGAGGGAACACTGTTAAAAAAAAAGTTTGAAACTCAATGGACTGTCCTACCAGTTTTAGTTGCTTTTCCTGACTGACTTATCATTTGTATGGGGCTTTTCATTTTTAGTCTTGTCTTTTTTTTTGGCATATAATTCTAAATCTTAGTGAAGGACCCAAAGTTCAGTGACTTTTTATTTTATTTTATTTTTATTAAAACATATTTTAATACAAATAGTACTCACTGTTTTTGTCTTAGTCCAGCTTTTCCCTGCCTATATTCATAGGGGATGAGCTTACCTTTTTTCCCTATCCCATTCAGAGGCAGCAGCATGCACAGACTTGATGTTTCAGATCCCATGCCTTACTCTTGATGTACCTCTGTCAAGCAAAGTGGGAAAATGAAAAAATTGTGAAAAATCTTGTAGCTGATAAGACAATGCTGGTTTGGTTCAACCAGCAATGGGTTCTGTGTCTGATTGATTTTGTTTGTATTAAATAAACAAAAATTTTCATTGAAGCTCTTTCAATGAAGGTTATTTTGACATGTTGGTTATGTTTGATTAGATTCAAACCACAGAAAAATTAATAGACCCAGAGAGAAATTAATGAGAATGCAGCATTTAGTAGTTATTCCTGTATTGAATTTCAAGAATTTATTAGTTATCATCAGATGAAATATATAATGCTGATGAACCTGATCTCTTGGAAATCCTAACCTACTTTAATTTTGAAAATAAATGAGGTAGGTAAATTATCTTATTATTTTGGGTTTGAAATATCTTATTTAAAAACTAGAAAGGAGGGGGCAGTGCCTGTGGCTCAAAGGAGAAGGGTGCTGGCCCCATATGCTGGAGGTGGTGGCTTCAAATCCAGCCCCAGTCAAAACAAAACAAAACAAAAAACTGGAAAGGAAAAGATGAACAACAGATTTAATGAATATTTTTTATCCCAGTCCTTATGTTTCCCCATTGTTTTGTTACTTTCTTATGCAAATAGGAGCATATATGCTCTTACTTTCTCTCCTCTTTTACAAAATAGTTAGCATACTGTATACATATTTCTGTGGCTTAGTTTTTACCTCAATAGTATATTTTGGAGATCTATTAGTATGTCGAGATTTTCCTTATTACTATTACTTTTCACTGATGAAAAGTATATTCGTTTGATTATACCATGGTGTATTTAACCTGTCCCCTATATCAGGATTCTTGTGTTATTTCCAATCCTTTGCTGCACAGAATAATGCCTTGAATAATTGTCTTTTCTTATTGAGCCTTTTTCCTTTTTTTAAAAATTAAGTCATGTAGGCTTGGCGCCAGTGGCTAAGGCGCCAGTCACACACATCTAAGTTGGCGGGTTCAAATCCAGCCTGGGCCCGCCAAACAACAATGACGGCTGCAGCCAAAAAGTAGCTAGGCATTGTGGTGGGTGCCTGTAGTTCCAGCTACTTGGGAGGCTGAGGCAGGAGAATCACTTGAGCCCAGGGGTTGGAGGATGCTGTGAGCTGTGATGGCACAGTACTCTACCCAGGGTGACAGCTTGAGGCTCTGTCTCAACAAAAAAAAAAAAAAAAAAAAAAATTAAGTAATATATACGTAGATCATGAATACATTTATGCATATGTGGGGTACAATGTGTAGTTTTTTTATACAATTTGACATGCTTACATCAAACTAATTAATACAGCTTTCGTCTCATTTACTTGATTATTTTGTTAAGACATTTATGTTCTACACTTGATAGATTTGACTTGTACCCTTGCGATATGCTCCATAGGTGTGGTCCTGCCGTTTACCCTCCCTCTATCAAACCTCCCCCCTCCCCTCCCTTCCCACTCCATTTCTCTCCTTCATTCTGGGCTATAGTTGTGTTCTATCTTTCATAAGAAAGTGTGAGTAAATATAAGTTGGTTTCATAGAAGTACTGAGTACATTGGATACTTTTCCTCCATTCTTGAGATACTTTACTCAGGAGAATATGTTCCAGGTCCCTCCATGTAAACATAAGAGAGGTAAAGTCTCCATCTTTTTTTGATAAGTAGATGTCAATGTAGTTTTGTAATTTTTTGTATTGTGAGTGAGGCTGAAAATCTTTTTATATGTTTGAGGACTTTTATGTATCTTTGTGTGTGTGTATTTATGTGTATACTGTCTGTTCCTGTTCTTCACTTATTTTTCTATAATATTGACGTTTTTCTTTTTGATATTTGGGAGCACAGGTATAGAATCTTTGATGGTTATGCATTGCTTAAGGGCATTAGGAGCATACAAAGTAAAATTAGTTGCTAGGTAAAGAGTTGTGTTTTAAAGAATGAAAGCTTCAAATCTACCTTTTCAAAATTCAAAGAACATGAATAGAGATGTTTTAAAATAATTTAAAAATCTTAGGGCCGAGTGTGGTAGCTCATGTCTGTAAATCCTGGCACTTCGGGAGGCTAAGGTGGGATGATTGCTTGAGCCCAGGAGTTCCAGACTAACCTGGACAACATAGCAAGACTTCATTACTACAAAAAACAAAAAAAAGTTAGCTGGATATGGTGATATGTGCCTGTAGTCCCAGGAGGCTGAGACCAGAGAATCCCTTGAGCACAGGAATTTGAGATTACAGTAAGCAATGATTGAGCCACTGTGCTCCAGTCTGGGTGACAGAATGAGATTCTGTCTCTTAAAGAAAAGTCCTAGATACTAAGATCCTATGATAATTTGAAATCATAACGTTTTATTGGCAAATGCAGTGATGTCATTACAAATAAAATGCTTCATATACAAATAAAATTCTTAGTAAAGGGGGGATATCAGCAATTTTATAAATTCTTTACCTTTAAATTTTATGGCATGTATCCATGTTTATATCATTTTCAAAATCAATATAATTTGTTTATGAATTAGTTACAAAAATATATTGATAAGGACAGTTATTTAGTATGGTTTTGGAAATACTTTAGAATTTTGGATGACATTTATTATAACTTTAATTAGAATATGATGCATATGAATATTAATTAGGGCATAAAGAAAAATAAAAATATTTTGATTCTTTTCATTATTGAAGTTGATTATAATATCTGCTAATGATGTAATAATTGATTTAATTATACACCAAAATTAAGCTTCTATATAAGAAACTTTTTTTTTTGAGACAAAGTCTCACTTTGTCACCCTGGGTAGAGTGCGCTGTTGTCACAGCTCACAGCAACCTCAAACTCTTGGGCTTAAGTGATTCTCCTGCTTCAGCCTCCCAAGTAGCTGGGACTACAGGCGCCTGCCACAATGCCTGGCTATTTTTTGTTGCAGTTGTCATTGTTGGTTAGCTGGTCTGGGCCGGGTTCGAACCTGCCAACTTCGGTGTATATGGTTAGCCCTGTAACCACTGTGCTATGGCCGCCAAGCCTATATAAGAAACTTAAGCAAATAAAATTAGTGAGTCACTTGTCTGCGGAATATATCAAAGTTGGGATCTTGAGAAATAATGACATTTTAAGTTTACTTGGGGGGAAATAGCAAAAATAGTGAGGGGGGAGGAATGTTAGTAAAAGCTGAGTTATGTAGCTAAACTTATACACTTGAGTTCTGAGGTGACTAATAGGTTATTTCTGAGAGATATCTGTCATGGCTGTGGAATGGAAGAGTAGAGCCATTTCTGTGATGTAGTACTGTCTGCTGGAATAGTTAGAAGGCAAGTAACACAGTTTGCTCACAGACAAACTGATGTTACATGAACTTTGTTCCAATATTTGAATTGAAGAGATTTCAGCTAAGCAATAGACAACACAGGTGGAGTATTTTAATGTTTTGGCTATTTTTTAAAAGCAATTTGTAATGTGTATTGTAATTGTATTTTACATTTCTTTGTGTCTGCACATTGATAATGTTTTTCTCTAAATTGTATGTAACTTCACAACAATATTTTATAACATATTTTGACTATTTTTTGGAGGGACTAAGTTGTCTAAACTTTTAGAGTTTTTTTCAGTCTCATTTTTCTCTTACTTTGGTTGATTGATGGTTGATGGTTCTTTTTGTCTCTAATTTTTCCTTGCCTCCTTCTAGAAAGGAATTAGATACGTTTCAAAAATCTACATATAAAAGATGGTGAGGAAATAGGGACAAAGGGAAAATAAGGGTAAGAAGAGAAGAGGAGGTCAAGAGTAAGAGCAGTTAGAAGGTTAATTTCTTTTTTTTTTTGTTGTAGAAACAGAATCTCACTTTATCGCCCTCAGTAGAGTGCTGTGGCGTCACACAGCTCACAGCAACCTCCAACCTGGGCTTAGGTGATTCTCCTGCCTCAGCCTCCCAAGTAGCTGGGTCTACAGGTGCCCGCCACAACGCCCGGCTATTTTTCATTGCAATTTGGCCGAGGCTGGGTCTGAACTCACCACTCTCTGTATAAGGGGCCGGTGCCCTACCCACTGAGCCAGAGGCCCCACCCAGAAGGTTAATTCTAAATGCCTGTACATTTTGTAAAGGTAGACCATCAGTTTGGGTTTAGGCTTTCTAGCAGCTAGTGCAAAAAGAGTCATACTCAGTTATTTGATTTATGGTGTTATAAAATTAAAAAATAATTACTTAGGAGAGGCACAGTTATTTTTGGTTTAAGGCCAGAGAAGTGTTTTTCCCATGTGTTCTGACAAAGAAGTGTCTGTATAATGTGACTTTAATATCTAGATAATAAATGCTGCAATATGTGTTAGGCTCTTCCTTATACTGCTCTTTAGTGAAAACATATGGTGTAACCAAGGTACAATTTAATAAAAGCAGTTCTGTAGGAAGCCAAAATAAAGTAGTCCAGGAATGGAGTTCTTTGCTGGTCTTACCTTAATCAAGCATAGAGTTTGTAATACCTGGTGTGAAAGTTGGAAGTGGCATTATCCTTCTCCCCTCTTCTTTTGAGATTATTAACCACTTTGAAACTCTTGTGAAAGTGGTAGATAATTTCCTTAGTAAAATGCATATGTGTCCAGTCTCCGTGATTTCTAATCTGGAAGAACGCATGCACTGCATATACATACATTAGTTAATTGTCCATAAGTACAGCTTTTAGTAGTGTAGCTTTTAATAAGAATTTAATAACTCAATTGTCAATGAGTTCAAGTTTATGTTTTTATGCCTTTTTTTCTGAATATGTCAGTTGTCTGTATTCTTGGGGTTAAGTACAGAGCAGTATATGCTTTAAAAGTGGATGATGCTGGGCATAGTGACTCATGCCTGCAATCCCAGCACTTTGGGAGGCCACAGGAGGATTGCTTGAGGCCAGGAATTTGAGATTACATTGACATATGATTGTGCCACTGCACTCCAGCCTAGGCCTGGGTGACAGAGGAAGACCCTGTCTTTTTTTTTTTTTTTTTAAATCAACTAGCTCTGGGTAGTCTTAATACACATAGCTTTTTGGAATTTGAAGAACCTGAATAAACTACCTTATACTTCTGAAAGAAGTGGAGTGAGGGAGAATACCTAAAGATAGGACCACGATTCTTTCTAGGAGTAATTTAGAGTGTGTTCTAGCACAGAAATAAATGCCATTAATGCCACAATAATTTTGATTAGAGCAGTCTTAAATTCGACGTTTTAAAAAAACAACCCACTTTGGCCATTTGAAACATTGTGAACAAATAAAATAACTTTTATTATAGGTTATATAAAGTTTTGCCTTATGCTATATAATTTAGAGAATAGACTAGCTGGAAAATGTATGCCTTATTAAGTAGGTTATTTCCTCATTGGAATGTTTAGAATCTACCCTGTTCTATGGAGAGTTATAATTTTTTAAAAATTTTGATATGTTCACCCCTACAAGCACAATGATTGATGAAAGAAATTTGAGCACGTAATATATGTATGCATAAATGTAATTTAGGGCTTTAAAATACACATTACATACACAGTGAAATATTTAAGGGAGTAAAAACTATCATAGTGCAACAAACTAGATTACCTTAATGTGATTTGTTATGATACATATGGACTGGGACTCTGTGTATCTACATGTCATTTGCAGTCTTGAAAATTATCTAACATTCACCTTGAATTTTTATGAGTTTATCTTTGGTTACTACTGTGGTTTGATAATCAGCTTGATCACTAGATAAAAGCAAAAACAAAAACAGTCACAATAATAAACAATTCTATCATTTGAGTTATTTATATGCTTCCAGTGTTTAGAACTCTAGATAAATGTTCTACCATATATTAGGTAAATGAAGGGCATTTGCCAAAAGTGATACCATGGATTAAAATGTAGGCTCTCTTGCTTTACATAGTCTGTGATTAAAAAGTTGTGGAGGAAAACAGGCTTTCAATTTTGACCTTGTTTTTATAGGCCTGCAGCATGACAAGCTCTGTGACTCATGTATATTCTTTTGGCACTCTGATATTGTGTAGTGGAGTACTGACATCTTGTTGCATATTCCAGCCAAGTCTCTTTCTTCCTATTGTTCTCAGCGTCTTTATTTTTGAAACTTGCTTGTCTTTCTCCTTTGCAAATTGTGCCTTTCTTTCCTCATATTTGTGCTTGCCTTTGTCTCTCCCTTTCACTTCCTGTAATTTAGAACTTTAAAACACATATTGTCCATTGAAACATCTGAGCAAGCAAGAATCATCACGATGCAACCAGTTTTCACTTCCTCTGGCAGCTCTGGTGCTAATAAACAATTCAATTCTATAAGTATTGATACGAAATGTGATCTTATCAAGCAATATGAATAAAAACAGCAGACATTAGGCTGGACTAAATTTATGCTGTGAAATAATTTTGGTATAGAATTAGATATAAGGAAAGGTATGTTTATGGCATATATATTAAAGAAAAGTAGAAAAATAATTGAGCTAGTCAAGTTATTTTGTTTTTGATGAGGTAAGGGAGTTCCTTGATGTTTGTAAGGAGGAGGTGTACAAGGAAGATCTTTTGGCAGTGGTGTAGCAAAAGTAAGAAGAAAGTGAGATGAGATGAGCTCTTAAAATCCAAAGAAAAATAGGTTATTAGAAGCATAGTAGATATGCATTTGACTGTATACTTTATTACTTGATTTTTACAAATTAAACTTTTTATTTTGAGATAATTATAGATTCACATGCAGTTGTAAGAAATAATACAAATATCCATTGTACCCTTTACCTAATTTCTCCCAATGGTAATGTCCTGCAAAACTATAGCTATAGCATAGTGGCCGGAACAAGATAATTGACATTTTATTTTGACAGTCAAGATATGGAACATTTATTTTATTTATTTATTTAATTATTTTTAAAAGTTCAGATTAATAGAAAGGCACAAATGATTAGGTTACCTTGTTTGTGTTTCTAAGGTGAAGTTCAAATTGTGTTGGGGCAGTTGAGCCCTTCATCCTAGGGGTGTGCTGTACACCCTCACAGTGTATCCATCAGGTAAGAGTTTACCAGTCCCCCTCTCTCCTCTCCTTTCTCTGCTCCCTCTTCCCCCTACTGGAATATACTTGTGTTATTCTCTCATATGGGCATATAATTGTTTTTCTCTTAGATTCGTATTAGTTTTGAGTACGTTGGATACTTGCTTTTGCATTCTTGAGATACTTTACAAAAAAGGATGTATTTCAAGTCCATCCACATAAATACAAAAGATGTAAAGTCACCATCTTTTTTTATAGCTGAATGGTATTTCATTATACATATATATACCATAGTTTATTAATCCATTCATGGGTTGATGGGTGCTTGAGTTGCTTCCATGTCTTGGCAATTGTGAATTGAGCTGCAATAAACATTCTAACACAAACGTTCTTGTGATAAAATGATTTATTTTCTTCTGGGTAGATTCCTAGTAATAGAATTGCAGCTTCAAAAGGAATGTCTACATTTAGCTCTTTGAGGATTCTCCGTACTTTTTTCCATAAAGGCTGTATTAGTTTGCAGTCCCATCAACAGTGTAAACGTGTTCCCATCTTTCCACATCCATACCAACATTTGCAGCTTTGAGATTTTGTGATGTGGGCTATTCTCCCTGGGGTTAGGTGATATCTCAGAGTGGTTTTTGATTTGCATTTCTCTGATGACTAGGGAGGATAAGCATTTTTTCATGTGTTTGTTGGTCATTTGCTTGTCTTCAGAGAAGGTTCTGTTCATGTCTCTTGCTCACTGCTGAATGGGATTGTTTGCTCTTTTTTTGTTGATTAATTTGAGTTCTCTGTAGATTCTAGTTATCAGTCCTTTGTCAGATTTGTAATATGCAAATATCTTTTAAGATATGGAACATTTCTGTCATCACAGGGAAGTCATGAGGCTCTCTTCCGGTTCCAACAACCTGTCTGTGCCCCTATCCCCTCTTTAAACCCTGGCAATTACTAATCTGTTCTCCATTTCTATAATTTTGTCATTGCAAGAATTTATGTAAATAGAATCATATAGTATGTAACTTTTGGGTTGGCTTTTTTCACTTAGCATACTTTACTGAAGATTCATCCAGATTGTTATTATGTGTCAACAGTTTGTTCCTTTTTATTGCTGAGTAGTATTCCATGATATGAGTGGTACTACAGATTGTTTAATTATTCACCCTTGGAAGAACTTCTGGGTTATTTCTAATTTTTTGCTATTAAAAGAATGCTTCTGGCTTGGTGCCCGTGGCTCAGTGGGTAGGGCACTGGCCATATACACAGACAGATTTGAACCCGGCCTTGGCCCGCTAAACAACAATGACAACTGCAACAAAAAAATAGCCGGGCATTGTGGTGGGCGCCTATAGTCCCAGCTACTTGGGAGGCTGAGGCAAGAGAATCGTTAAGCCCAAGAGTTTGAGGTTGCTGTGAGCTGTGATGCTACAGCACTCTACTGAAGGTGACATAGTGAGACTTTGTGTCAAAAAAAAAAAAATAAATAAAATGGGCTTGGTGCCTGTGGCTCAAGTGGCTAAGACGCCAGCCACATACACCTGAGCTGGCAGGTTCAAATCCAGCCCGGGCCCACCAAACAACAATGATGGCTGCAACCAAAAAATAGCTGGACGTTGTGGTGGGTGCCTGTAGTCCCAGCTACTTCGGAGGTGGAGGCAGGAGAATTGCTTGAGCCCAGGAGTTGGAAGTTGCTGTGAGCTGTGATGTCATAGCACTCTATCCAGGGCTGTGAGGCTCTGTCTCAAAAAAAAAAAAAAAAAAAAAAAAAAAAATAATGCTTCTGTAGACATTTGTGTACAGGTTTTTGTGTGAACATATGTTTTCAGTTCTCTTGGTCTATATCTAGGAATGGAATTGCCAGATCACATGATAGCTCCACGTTTAATTTTTGAGAAACTACCAAACATTTTTAGCAAAAAATTGGAATTTTTATATATGGCTGGCAGGGATGTACCCGCCAACTACGTATAAGGATTCCAATTTCTTCATATTGTTGCCAGCAGTTGGTGTTATCACTTTTTTTTTTTAAATTTTATTTTATTTATTTATTTTTTTTAGAGACAGGGTCTCACTTTGTCACACTCGGTAGAGTGCCATGGCGTCACACAGCTTACAGCAACCTCCAGCTCTTGGGCTTAGGTGATTCTCTTGCCTCAGCCTCCTGAGTAGCTGGGACTACAGGTGCCCGCCACAACGCCTGGCTATTTTTTTTTTGTTGCAGTTTGGCCTGGACCGGTTTGAACCCACCACCCTCAGTATATGGGGTTGTTGCCCTATTCACTGAGCCACTGGTGCCGCCCTGTTATCACTTTTAATTTTAACCATTCTGATAGGTATGTCAAAATGGTTAGTAGTAATAGGTAGTAATGTCTCCTTGTATCAATAGTTCTCATTTACATTTCTGTAACTGCTAATGATGTTGAACGTCTTTTCATGTGCTCATTTGCTGTATGAATATCCTTTTTGATGAATCACGTCTTCGTGTCTTTTACCCAGTTTGTAATTGGATTTTTTTAACTGTCGGGTTTTGAGAATTCTTTTTTCTAGGTATTGGTCTGTTGTTGGATATGTGGTCTGAAAATATTTTCTCTGACTATGTAGCTTGACTTTTTATTCTTTAAGAAGGTCTTTTGCAGAGGTTTTAAAAATTTGGGCTAGGAGCGGTGGCTCACACCAGCCTGAGCAAGAGATGGACTCCATCTCCACACAAAAGCAGAAAAATTAGCTCAGTGTGGTGGCATGCACCTGTAGTCCCAGCTACTAGGGAAGCTGAGGCAGAAGGATGGCTTGATCCTAGAGGTCTGACATTGCAATGAGCTATGATGATGCCACTGTACTCTAGCCCAGGCAGTAGAGCAAGACCTTGTGTCAAAAAGGGTTTTTTTTTTTTTTGTTTGTTTGTTTTGGCTGAAGTCCATTTTATCAGTTTTTCCTTGTATAGAAAATGCCCTCAGAACTCTTTGCTTTTTTTGCCTGGTCTTAGAGCCAGAAGAACTTCCATGTGTGTGTTTTATTTTTTTCATAATTTCAAAGTTTTAAGGGGATACACATGTCTTTGATACATGGCTTGTGTTAGGGATATAAATGTGCCTATTACGCCCATGGAGTTCATTGTACCTGTTAAGTGGGGTTTTGCCTCGTCTCCTCCCCCTTCTCTTGGTTGATTCCTAATGAATTTTATTTCCCTTTGTGCCCTTGTGTGCCCATCGGTTAGTTTTAGAGAGTACATGTGGTATTTGTTTTTCCATTCTTGAGATACTTTGTTTGGGATAATGGTCTCTATTTTCTTCCAAATTGCTGCAAAAGGCATTACTTTGACCTTTTTTAAAGGTTGAGTAGTACTCCATAGTATACATATTCCATAGTTTGTTAATCCACTCATGAAATGATGGGCACTTGAGTTGCTTCCATGTCTTTGCAATTAGGAATTGTGCTGCAATAAACATTCAAGTGAAGGTGTCTTTTTGATAAAATTACCTCTTTTCCTTTAGGTAGATACCCATAGTGGGATTGCTAGGTCAAATGGAAGATCTACTTTTAGTTCTTTAAGAAATCTTCATACTATTTTCCATAGGGGTGGTACTAATTTGCAGTCCCACCAACTGTGTAAGAAAGCACAGTTTCTTTCTCTCTGAATCCACACCAGCATCTATTAATTTTTTTCTTAAAAGTTTTATAGTTTTCCTAAAATGTAAGGCCTGTAATCTGTTTTGAGTTAATTTTCATAATTTTGTTGTTTTTGTATAAGATTTGAGACAGATTGAAGAGGTTTTTTTTTTTTTTTTTTCCTCTTAGTGCCTATCAATGTTTAAATGTTCCAGTACCATTTATTGAAAATCCTTCACTGAATTACTGTTAAACCTTTGTCAAAAATTACTTGGGCATATTTGTGTATTTCTGGGTTCTCTCCTTTCTGTTGGTTGTCTATGTGCCTGTCTTTTTCCTAAAACCACAGTCTTGGTTACTGTAGCTATATATAATGTTTTGATTTTGGGCAGATTGAGTCCTCTTTATCTTCTTTAACCTTATTTATCAAAAAACTTCAATTTTCTTTATTGAAATAGTTTTAGCTTACTTCCTTTGCATTTCCATTACATTTTAGAATAATTTTGTCTGTGTCAATAACAAAGTGTTGCTGAGATTTTGACAGGAATTGTATTACATCTGTATGTCTGTTTGGGGAGAATTGATATCTTTACTATGGTGAGTCTTCCAGTCCAAAAACATAGTATGTCTTTCTGTTTATTGAGGTCTCTTAACTTATTTCATCAGCATTGTGTAGTTTTTAGTATACAAGGTTGGTACATGTTTTGTTAGATTTACACTTAAGTATTTCATTTTTAAAGTGATTGTAAATGGCATTTTAGGTTTTAGTGTGTATGTGTTTATTCTAGTGTATAGAAAACCAATTAATTTTTGCATATTTACTTTGTATTTTGTGAACTTGCTGAACTCACTTATTAGTGTAGGAGTTTTTTTGTAGATTCCTTGGAGTTTTCTATGTAGAAAATAATATCATCTGTAAATGGGTACAGTTTTAGTTCTTTTGCAATCTGTGTTCCCTTTTTCCCTAATTTCAGTGGCTGGAACTTCTAGGACTATGTTGAATAAGATTGGTGAAAATGGACATCTTTGCTTTTTTTCTGATTTTAGAGAGAAAGCATTCAATCTTTCCTCATTAAGTGTATTGTTGATTGTAGGTTTTTATTGTAGGTGTTCTTTATCAAGTTGAAGAATTTATTCTCTATTCTTGTTTTCTAAGTTTTTATTGTAAAACAGTGAATTTTGTCAAATGTTTTTAGTGCCTCAATTGTTAGGATCAGCTGGGTGTGGTGGCTCCAGCTTTTGAAATCCCAGTTGCTGAGAAGGCTGAGGCAGGAGGATAGCTTGAGGCCAGGAGTTTGATACCAGCCTGGGCAGCACAGCAAGACCCCAATGCTTAAAAAATAAAAAATTATTTGGGCAGGGTGGCAGACACCTGTAGTTGTAGCTACTCAAGAGGTTGAAATGGCAATACTGCTTGAACCTAGGAGTTCAAGGCTGCAGTGAGCTATGAATGTGCCATTGAGTTACTAGCTAATTGTTTTGATGGCTACACATGTGTAGTGATATCACTTGTTTCATTCTTTATATTAGTAATTAATCTCTTATATTTGCTAAGTATCAATTTTATTGATCTTCAAAATACTAGACTTTGATTTTCTCTGTTTTTTCATTTTCTATTTTATTGATGCCTACCCTTATCTTTGTTTTCTTCCAGCTGCTTGCTTTGCATTGTTTTAGTTTTTTTTTCTCCTAGGTTCTCTAGCTATAGGAGTTTAGATTATTGATTTGAGATTTTTTCTCTTTTCTAATCTATACATTTAGTGCAATAAAATTTTCCTCCTGGTGCTGCTTTACCTATATCTCGTAAGTTTTGATACGAGGTGTTTTAATTTTCATTCAGTTCATTGTATTTTTTTCATTTCCCATTGATTCCCATTTGACCCATGAATTATTTAGAAGTGTGTTGTTTAGTGTTCAAGTGTTTGGACATTTCCTATCTTTCTGCTACTGATTTTTAGTTTGATTTCATTGTGGTTACAGAGCATACTGTATATGATTTCAATTCCTTTAAATTTGTTAACAGTTTGTGTTATGGGTGAAGATATAGTCTTTTGTGGTATATGTTCTATGAGTACTTGAAAAGTGAAGTAGAGTGTTTTATAAATGTTGATAAGATCCCATTGGTTGAGGATGTTATGTATTCTTTTATATTCCTGTTGGTTTTCTGTCTAGTTCTATCAATTGTTGAGCTGGGTAGTGAAGTCTCTAATTGTGGAATTGCCTGTTTCTTCTTTTAGATCTATCAGTTTTTGCTTCATATACAGTAAAACCTCTATAAAGTGACCACCCAAAGGACTGTAACAAACCAGTCAACATAAGAAACTAGACCTGCTGTACTGATTGGTAGATGTGGTGCATGTCTGGTCTATGAAAATTAGGTCAATTGGGCAACACCCGTGGCTCAGTGAGTAGGGCAATGGCCCCATATACCGAGGGTGGTGGAGTCAAACCTGGCCTCTGCCAAACTGCAACAAAAAAATAGTCGGGTACTGTGGCAGGCGCCTGTAGTTCCAGTTACTTGGGAGGCTGAGGCAAGAGAATCGCCTAAGCCCAGGAGCTGGAGGTTGCTGTGATGCCAGGCACTCTACCAAGTGTGACAAAGTGAGACTCTGTCTCTAAAAAAAAGAAAAAAAAAAAAAGAAAATTGCCACCTCAATTTAAGGAGGTGGTAGCTCCCTAAGTTGACCTAATTTTCATAGACCAGACACGTACTACATAGTTTTTTTCTTTGGTACATAGTGGATTGCTATGTCTTCTTGATGGATTGACCATTTGATTATAAAATAACATTCTCTGTCTCTGATCATTTTCTTTGTTCTAAAGTCTACTTTATCTGATGATAATATAGGCATTCCTTCTTTCCTTAGATTAATGTTTACATGATGTATCATTTTCCATCCTTTTATTTTTAAAACCAGCCTATATCATTATATTTGAAATGAATTTCTTGTTAACAGCATATAGTTGCAGTGTTTTTGTAAAATGAATTATCAGTTTGTCTTTTAATTTGTATATTTAGACCATTTAGTTTTAATATGCTTATTGATATCCCAAGGCTTAAGCCTGAAGTCTCATTTTTTTGTTTTCTGTTCATTTGTACAATATATTAAATTTAATCTTTTTTTTTTTTTTTTTTTTTTTTGAGACAGAGTACCACTCTGTGCCTCTGGGAGAGTGCCATGGCATCATAGCCTACAGCAACCTTAAACTTTTGGGCTTAAGTGATTTTCTTGCCTCAGCTTCCCAAGTAGCTGGGACTACAGGCGCCTGCTACAATACCCGGCTATTTTTAGAAATGGAGTCTCATTCTTGCTCAGGCTGGTCTCAAGCTTCTGAGCTTAGGTGATCCACCTGCCTTGGCTTCTGTGAGTGCTGGGATTATAGGTGTGAGCCACGGTGCCAGGCCAATTACATCTTCTTTGAAGAGAAGAGGAAACTGAAGTGAAACATATGTAATTTCTATTGAATTGACTGAATTTTAGATAAATATTTTTTCAGCACAGTTGATATTGGTTTTTTAAAGATTTACTAAACTTAAGACAGTAAAGTCAGCTTTTATATGTGTAATTTAAAAAAAATTCACATTCAAATTAATTGATTTCCCAGTACACAGGCACACTACACAATTCACATGCAGTTTTAGTTGCTATTAATGGATTTCTTACTACAGCAGCATGGCTCATGCTGGCACACTTGGAGATACTGTGGGTTTGGTTCCTTACAATCACAATAAAGCGAATATTGGCTATAAAGCAAGTAGACAACCTTTTTGGTTTTCATATATAAAAGTTATGTTGACACTATACTGCAGTATGTTAAATGTAATAGCAGTATATCTAAAACAATGTTCATACCTTAATTGGAAATATAACTGAAAAATGCTGACACAGATATATAAAGTGAGTCCAGGCTGTTGGAAAAATGGTACTTACAAGACATGCTAAATGCAGGTTTGCCACAAACCTTCAATTTGTGAAAAATGCAGTATCTGTGAAGTGCAGTAAAACAGAAGAAAAGGAAAATGAGTGCTTTTTATTTTCTTTTAGCTTAAATAGCCTCCAGATCCCCTGAGGTCTTCTTTGTTCTTGGTATGATCAATGCTAGATGAATGAATTTCTTCAGATAAAAATCCTGATACACAGAAAAGTTTCCTGAATTGTTCCAGTCCCTCTGGAGGTAGGGATGGCTCATGCTGGCAGGAAGGATTCATGAAGAGCATTCTCATCTCTCTAGTCTCAGTCTCAGGGTGGCGAGGTGGGAAGGACCAACAGCTTTATTAAGATATATCACAGACCATATACGTCACACATTTAAAATGTACTATTTCCATTATTTCAAGTGGGTTTTAGTATATTCTCAGGTTAATCATTTCTACAGAGAAAAGTCCCCTGATACCTTGCCCCGAAGTTAGACGTTTAGCTGCTGAACTTTCCATGTAGGGAGTACATGTGTAGGGATTTGACTGTTCTTTATTCAGTCTTTCGAGTAACCCTTTTGTTTTCAGTACTTCTGTTATTCCTGGCATTTTGAACTCTGATCCTCTTCATAGTTGTGGCAACTCCTTTTGGATTTTATTCCCTTGGCAAATAGTCTAGGTGCCTTTTTGAGATCTTTATTGCCCTTTATCAACTTTTGTCTTCCAGAAATTTATTCCTATTTCTCATTAGCTGTGGGTCCTTTTCTTGTTTTTCTTAGAGTAATTGATTTATACTTTTTGCTTTAATGGACTCTGAGAAGGGAGAAAGATAAATAGGTGTACTTGGCTCATAACATTGAACTGGAAGTCTGGAGGCCAGAGTTCTGGTTCAAGTTTTTATTTTTGCTTTTATTTGCTAAAGTAAGAGCAGGCTATGTTAAATAATAGATATTCATTATAAAACTAAGAATAGTAGATTATTAAAGATGAAGGAAAACTATAAAGATAATTTTCCATAGCCACTAACTGTCTTTTCCCATTCCCTATTTTCCAGCACCATTTTCATACAATTTGATGACCTTTTTCTATGTGTATAACTTACTTTTGCCTTCTTTTCCTCTCACATATTTTTAATATCTTTTTCTCACTTTCCCTTGTTTTACAATGCTAGTCATTTCCTAGTCTGCCTTAGTTTTGCCTATTCATGATTATCCTGTAGAAGTCTTCCATACATGTTCAGATATGTCCCAGTATTTCCATTTCTTTTTCTTTCATATTTTGTAAATTGTATATTAGTTTACATGATATTCCTTTGAATTGTATATTTTGCTACATATGTGAAATTATGTCATATCTATGAGTGTGTGACAATCTTATCCCATTCACTTAAAATATCTTTTTGATAATTGAATATCCATCCTTTATGTACCAGGTTCTTTATTTATAAATTATAATGGTTTTTAAATATTTTAAAGTTTTATAAAAAATGAAAACAATCTAGAAATGTGTGCATAACTAAAACTTCCTTTCTTCCTCACTCTAAATTAATTCCCTCAAAGCATTATTAGTGGCTTGATTTGTAGACTTTTTTGTATGCTTATATAACCATGGTGTGTATATACATATTCATATTCACATATATGTATACATTTTAATAGTTATTTTTATGTGGGAATATTATTTTCTACTTAACAATATATAAATTTATTAATATATAAGTCAAAATTTCTAGCTCGATTCATTCATTTTAATACCTATATATTAGTATTCTGTTGTTTAGGATTACACGATCACTTCTTTGTTGATACACTTTTAGATGGTGTCCTTTTCCCTTTACATATTCTTACAAACACTTTCTGTAGGATCAGTTTTTAAATGTGGGATTGCTGAGTATAGGCTTGTAAATTTGAAACTTTAATTGATATGATTAATTCCCACTCCATTTTTTAAATCAAATTTGTTAATTGTGAAAAATTTAAAATGTATAAAGGTAGAGAAAGTAGTATATCTGCCTTACAATTTTTTAGTTATCACACATAATAAATCTTTTTTTGTCAAATCTTCTCACTATACCTCCCTACTCCCTGCCCCTCCTAATATCAGGATAAGTCCTATACATCATATAATTTCCTCTGTAAATAGTTCAATAAAACCTATATTACTTCTGAGAAATTCTTCTTTGATTTGCAAATATTTGCTTCATCTATGAGCTCCCAGGAACTTATTTATTGAGTGAATCAAGGACTGGCTGTAGTTGGCCTGAAGCTATTCTCCTTGGCAATGATTAGGCAATAAGGCCAATGGTCTTTTCTATGGTCACACCTAAAACCATACAATCAAGTATATAAGAAATAGCTTTTCTTTCCATTCTTTGCATGGGGGGTGGAGTGGGGAAGAAAGATATACATTCAACTACTCTGAGTTATTAAAGATAAGGGTGTAAGACAAAACAACAAAAAATAAAAAAACCTCTTGTTTTGTCTTACTGAAAGTTATCATCCAATCTTACAAGTCCTTGTCTACACTTCCCAACTCTTGTGCTAAAATTAAGAGAAAGGCTTTTAGTTTCAGGAAAGGAGATTTTTTTTATTTTAAACTTACAAAGTTTTTACCCAGAGTTTTAAGTGGAGGCAGCGGGGTCAATGAAGTTCTTAGACAATCCATATTGTTTTTAATGATTTCTGTTTCTTATCATCAGTATTAGAATAGCTGTGCCTCCAGTGTGCTAGTTCCTTACATAATGTGGACTGGAGAAACTCAGGATTGCATTTATTGAGGATGCTGGCATGCATTTGTACACTTGATTTTAGCTAGAAGGCTGAGAAGTGATGGCATGCATTTGTAATGGTTATTTAACAAGGCACTACTTTTTTTTTTTAATTGAAGGGGTTAAGCAAAATGTCCTTTGAAATAATGGCTGAGGCTCTATTCTCCAATCAGAAAAGACTATCTATATGGTGTGGATAACTTGGCAAAGTGGTTCTTGAGTAATATTGGAGGAAGAAAATCTTTCTAAGGTTTAATTTAGTTTGAACTTTAAATCACTTTTTTAGAAGATGGGCTCTTGTGTTTCTAGTACTTAGAAGATGGCCTGTTTGCTACAGGCATATGAAAAAATGTTCAATATTACTAAACATCAGGGGAATGCAAATCAAAACCTCAATGAGATTTCACTTCACACCTGTTAGAATGGCTGTTACCGAAAAGACAAAAGATAACAGCTGTTGTATAAGATATGGAGAAAAAAGAACCTTGTATACTACTGGTGGGAATGTAAAGTAGTATAGTCATTATGGAAAACAAAATGGAGGTTCCTTAAAAAATTAAAAACGGAACTATCAGGGCGGTGCCTGTGGCTCAAAGGAGTAGGGGGCACTGGCCCCATATACTGGAGGTAGTAGGTTCAATCCCAGCCCTGGCCAAAAACTGCAAAAACAAACAAACAAAAAAACCTTGGAACTATTATATGGTTCAGTAATCCCACTTTTAGATATGGTATATTTCTAAAGGAAATGAAATTATTGTATTGAAGAGTTACCTGCACACCTATGTTTATTGCAGCAGTATTCACAGTAGCCACGATATGGAGTCAATCTACGTGTTTATTGATGAGTGAATGATAAAGAAAATATATGCTGAAAAATGTGCACACAGTTTAAGAAAGGAAAAGACTGTATTAAAGTTGTAATATTCAAATCACATTTGACTTATGCAAATACAAGATACAATATGCAAGATAACAAATGTTATTGGTATGTATTGAGTATTACAATTTTAAGGCAGTTTTTTCCCTTTTTTATTATTATTAAATCATAGCTGTGTATATTAATGCGATCATAGGGCACCATATACTGCTTTTATAGACCGTTTGACACATTTTCATCATGCTGGTTAACATAGCCTTCCTGGCATTTTCTTAGTTATTGTGTTAAGACATTTATATTCTACATTTACTAAATTTCACATGTACCCTTGTAAGATGCACCGCAGGTGTAATCCCACCAATTACCCTCCCTCCGCCCATCTTCCCCCTTCCCTCCCCT
>CAUYPK010051802.1:0-10775 GCA_963574355.1 Loris lydekkerianus | reverse complement strand
GATACTTTTTCTTCCATTCTTGAGATAGATACTTTACTAAGAAGAAAATGTTCCAGTGGAGGGAGGGTGATTGGTGGGATTACATCTACGGTGCATCTTACAAGGGTACATGTGAAACTTAGTAAATGTAGAATATAAATGTCTTAACACAATAACTAAGAAAATTCCAGGAAGGCTATGTTAACCAGTGTGATGAAAATATGTCAAATGGTCTATAAAACCAGTGAATGGTGCCCCATGATCGCATTAATGTACACAGCTATGATTTAATAATAATAATAAAAAAAAGAATTGAAAGTGAATGGGCATGTCTTTCCATGTAGATCAGGACAAAGCTGATCAAATTGGTTCAGAAGCCCAAGAATGCAGTGCTATAGATCTGACTGTAGCCTTCTTAAAATTAAGCAGAGATAACACTCAAAGCCTTCAGAATTAAGGCATCCATAGGAAAATATTCATAACACTAGGCAGCAAAGACTTAAGACATTTTCTTTTGTGTTTTGGGGTAAAAAGATTTTCTTGAGTGACTGTCAAGAGTCTATGGGAAAAGCCCAGGCCTGGAGCAGTGACAATAGAAACTCTCTCGGCTTTTAAATAAATACAAAAGATGCCAGCAATGTTGCAATAGCCTTTGAAGAAACAATCTCAAGAGTTCTACTCTGACAAACTCAAACACATCATAATTTCAAAGATGGGTTATAAAATATTTATTTGCAGAAATAGATCATCTACTAATACAATTAAACTAATCAATATTGTTGCTTCAATCATGGGGAGGAAAAGGAAAATCTTCTTGTCAAAGTAATCTGTCTACTTTTTTTTATTGTTAAATCATAGCTGTATACATTAGTGCAATCAAGGGGTACAATGTGCTGGTTTCATATACAATCTGAAATATTCTCATCAAACTGTTCAATGTAGCCTTCATGGCATTTTCTTAATTATTGTATGTAGACATTTGTATTCGGCCTTTAGTAAGTTTTGCCTGTACCCATTCTAAGATGCACCATAGATGTGGCCCCACCCATTACCTTCCCTCCACCCTAACCTTCCCCCTCCCTTCCCCTTCCTTGGCCCTTTCCTCATAGTCTTGTGGTATAGTTGAGTTGTCTTCTTAATCGGAGCAGCTTATATTTACAAATGTTAAAGTGTGTCTAATAAAAATATTTCTTTAAAATAAATTTCTTAATTATCTAACTAGACAGCAATGACAGAGGTGACCAAAAGTTTAATTGCAATTAAAACATAAGCATCCTAAAGCAAGAAAGAAAGCCATAGCACATTTACTTTTAGCAGAGAAAGGAAGGTTATGTTTGAATTTTGTTTAAGGGGGGTACCAGAAAGGTCATTGCTGGGGTGCCAAGGCTCATCTTGGTTTTTAGTAAGCCCACCAGCCCACCTTGGTGTTCATAATGTAATAATAATCTAAGCAAGTCATAGCACACTTGATAATCACCACCTTCAATTTAAGTGGGAAATCACTTCCTAGTCCCACAAGTCTAAAGCAGTAATGGGATTTCATGGTCATCTTTTTCTGCATTGCTTACAACCTTTATTCATCTTAAACTATTCATTAAAAAAAAATAGAATATAAAGCATAGAATAAACACTTCAGTGTGTCCCATTGGTTGAAAATATGTTTATTATACACCATTCCATCCAGAAAACCTGGAGGGAAAGTACAATGTATAAACATGCACACTTGTTTTTCTCACCTTCATTCTCTCATTTACTAACTAAATCCCAGATGTGGATATTTAATCTTGCTCTCCCTCCACTGGAAAATAATCATGCTTCCCTGACTCATGAGCTATATACACAGATACTGTAGGTCATTTCCCACTCAAGTTTTATATTTTGGGAGCAGAATAATAAAAGGTTTAAAATAACACAAGTTCCACAGGCCAAATATCTGAAGTTATCTTTGGAAAAGTTTATGGTATTTTATATTGAAAAATGAAAGAATAGTTACCAGTTAATTAACACAGTTGTTAAATTGTTAAATTTTTATGTGCACTATTAAGTATAATATGTAGATATTGTATTCAAGAGGAGCAAAGCTAACAAACATGAAACTGTAATAGAAATAAACGATCAAGTGTTGAGTGGGAAAGATTATAAATGCTATGAAAATTCAGATATGACCAAAAATCTAAATAGTCAAAGACAGCTTTCACTGAGGCCAAGAGAGATTGACCTTACTTAAAGTATGGCCTTAAAAAAAATGGACTACATTTAGATGTGGATTGAAGAGGAAAGGCATAGCCAGGAGCAGCATGAGCAATCAGGAGAGAAAGTCATACAGTGCAGAGAGAGAAACTAAGAGAAAAATGATAAATACCATACCATGAGTCTTAAGTTAGGAAGGATAGGGAGAAAAATGGATCAATTACCCAAGTTTGATTTTTGCAAAACTAAAAAGAATGATGAAGTCATCAGACATGATATGCTGGGCCCTAGGAAGCACTGTATACATATTTCCTGGAGCTAAATATCACAAGAGAGAAATTCTGTGTGGGGCCTGATGTGATATTTAAATGAATTACTGGTAAAAGAAATGAAGGATATGAGGTTGGATCTGGGTGCTGTTGTAATAATTAAGATATGAAAGTATAAAACTGTGATCTAGCATGCTGAGGGAGGGAATAATTGAGTAAATTCAAGAGATCCTTAAAAATAAAGCTCAATAGTTGGAATAATGGGATTATAAATGCAAAAAAAAAAAAAAAAAAAAAGTCAGATAAAAACCAGGAAAAGAAAAGAACCCTGTGTTGTGATGGTTAATTTTATGTGGTAGCTTGACTGGGCCACAGGCTGCCCCGACATTTGGTGAAACATTATTCTGGGTGTGTCTGTGAAGGTGTTGGGGCATGAGAGTAATATCAGACTCAGTTGACTAAAGAAGAGTGTTCTCTCTAATGTAGAAGGGCCTCATCCATCTAGTCAAAGGCTGAATAGAAAAAAAAGACTGACAACTTTCTCCTCCTGGCTTCCTCATTCACCTGAGACATTGGTTATTTTCCCTCCTTCAGTCTCAAATTGAAATATTTCCTATGCATCTCTGGAGAACTCTGACACATACACGTGGTTACTTGGGTAATATGTCTTTTTTCCCCTTTCAGGCTGCAAACACATTGACAACAGAGGTCACATAGTCTTAATCCTTTGTCTCTGACATTGCCCAACAGCAATAGGAAATGTTCAGGTTGGTTTTGGAAAATGGATCAACAAATTCAGACTTAAAGTTGAATGAGTCCTAGGGAATGAGTATATTAATAAATGGAAATAAAGAGACTATGAAAGAAGTAGATGCTGTAAAATCAGCACAACGTAGTAAGAATTCTGGGTGTTTATGATTGAAAAAATAAAGGAAATAGAAAATTAGAAAAAAAAAAGAATCAAGTAGAGCATTGTTTGGAGATGGATTGTTGGCTTTCTTATATTTATTCTTACTTTTAGTATAGAGGAGAGCTACTGAAATTTTTGAAACAAAGAATAAGGAGGAAGGGGATTGTGTGCAAAGTGATAGCACACACAAAATAAGATTCCCTATTTGTTGTTGCTGTTGTTATGGTTTAGACAGACATTAGCTCAGTAACATTTTCCAATTTACTTCTTAGGTAGGCTTTGATCTTAGGTATTCTTTCAAAATGAGAGTTCCTTCCTTTTTTTTTTTTTTTGCAGTTTTTGGCCGGGGCTGGGTTTGAACTTTGAACCCACCACCTCCGGAATATGGGCCGGTGCCCTACTGCTTTGAGCCACAGGTGCCACCCAAGAGAGCTCCTTCCTTTTTAAAAATATAATTGCCCTAATTCTATCTTATGTGGGCAATATGACTAATTCTTATTTTGTGATCTCACATAATTTATTTATTGATAATCCTGGACCATTTATTCTATAACATAGAAGCAAGAAACAAAAATTACTGAAAGTTTAGGATTCTGAAAAATATAATATAATATAATAGTATTTAGATAAATATAAAACATATATCCACTATTCTTAATTCTCCAAACCAAATATGAATAATTTTAATTTGGAGAACAAGATAAATTTGGAGTATGTTTATGTTAGTGAAATTTAAAGTTCTAGATGATGCAAAGTGATAGCACACACAAAATAAGATTCCCTATTTGTTGTTGCTGTTGTTATGGTTTGGCTGGGGCTGGGAACCTATCACCCTCGTATATGGGGCCAGAGACCTACTCACTGAGCCACAGGAGCCACCCAAGATGCCCTATTTTCAATCTTATTAGATATTTTCATTATGTCAATTTAGCGCTAGACTACCACATATTGAGAATCTAATATATACTCAGAGTATCCTGAAAATCACCCTTTAGGGTTAAGTGTTGTTATATAAAATTTGCACTCCATAATATCAAGGTTTCAAAAGGCAAATTAGCTTGTCAAAGAGTAAGAAAGCTAATAAATTTGAAACTGGGATTTCAGCCAAGTTCTTTTGATTCCAAGTCCAGTCCTTTTTCTGATTATACTTTGCAGGATTGGATATAACTGGAAAACTTTTTAGATGGCTAGGTCTCTTTTGAGGCCAAAATGTGAGATTGTTTTGATATGTTTTAGTATGAGAACCTTGCCTCTCAATTTATTCCAAGACATCTTCAGAACTCTGCACATTGCTGATCCTAAATTTTAGCTTTGTGAGGATATAGTTCCCAACTGGGTTTTTTTTTTTTTTTTTTTTTTTGCTTGTCTTCACACAAACAATAGCACAGCCATGGTATATTGACTATCCCCAGAAAAACTATTGGTCAAAGGAGAGTTATTCAATTTTTGTTGGTTTTCAAAAAATGTAAATATGTTATAAAGTGCTGGGACCATTTGTAATTAACCCATACCTAAAATTTATGATTAGCATTAATTCTGCTGGAGTTTAGAAATAAAATATTAAGAAAAATATTTAGAATTTATAGGCAAAGAATGAACTAACTTTATAATACACATATAATTTAAATGAAATATAAGAATTTTCTTCTCAAGGCTTTTAAAAAAAATTGTAGCCATTACATTTGACAGAAGCTAAAAGAGTATATGTTAATAAAAAGCAAACATCATGACCTGGTCACCAATTTTATCTCAAAAAATTTACTAATAAGAGATCAACATAGTCAAACTTATAACAATTTTTAGATATTTCTAATTAGTCAATTTGTGATTTGTTTTTCAGTAGAATCTGTTAAGAAAATCAAATTGAGGGATTTTTTTTTAATGCACTTCAATAACTACAGGAATAAATTACTTAGAAAAATAAATGATTGACCAGTAAATATTTCTATTCTTTCAAAACTCCTTTTGTATGTAAATAACCTGATGATGTGGGAAAAATAAGTAATGAAATATAGGAGAAAACAAACACTACATTTATTTAAAACTCATGCAGGCCCATATATGGTATCACTGTGGTGTTGTTTGATTATTAAAATGTGGCCTGTAACTGGTTTATTAAACCTTTTCCTCCAATTTCTTTTTCCTCTCTTTCTTTTTTTTTTATTTTTTCAATTAACTTAATTCCTTCTTTATACTGCCTACTGAAACTGCATTTGGAGAATGCTTGGGCATAATTCTTCCTATTCCGAAGCTGCCTAGTCAACATTAGAAATTATTTTTCTCAAATATATGTTACTTAGTAAAGAATTTAACATGAGGTTGGGCATAGTGGTTCACACCTATAATCCTAGCACTTTGGGAGCCCAAGGTGGGAGAATTGCTTAACACTAGGAGTTTGGGACCACCTCTCTACACAAAACACAACTATTAGTTGGGCATGGTGGTGGTTTCCTATAGTCCCACTACTCTACAGGCTGAGGCAGGAGAGTTGCCAGAGCCCAAGATGGAGATTTCAGGGAGCTATGACATTCCTACTGCAGTCTAACCTAGATCACAGAGGGAGATCCTTTCTCAAACACAGAGAGACAGAGAAGAAAAGAAGTAAAGAAAAAAATATATATAATAAATATCACTTTTTCTGGTAGAATTTTACATTCATTAACTTGAAGATGAAGCAGAGATACAAAATGATATATTTAATTTTCAAATGTTCATATAATAGAGCTGAGATATAGCATAGCTAAATCAAACAGTGACCAGAACAAAACTAACTTAAATGAATCTTGGCCTTTGTTTCTTTTTTATATTTTTTAATGTAAAAACTTAATTTTCTTATTTGCTTAGGCAAGTAATTAAAATTAACTTTTAGTTACTACATAAAAGCAGTGTGAATAAGGAATTCAGATTTTCCCACACACACAAAAAAACTAACCAGTGAGTAACTTCATAGATCTGAATTGAATGTGAAAATTTAATGGACTAGTGGTTGAAAATCTCTCAAAGAGCAACTCTTGACATTAGGAAAATCATTCAGAGCAAGTATAACGTTCTGAGAAAGTATAACAAGAGAAACTGAAAAGGATGGATGCACAGTGTCCAGAATTTCAGGAAACTACATGAAACCTCAAGAAAAATTAGAATAGTCATGAGAAAATCTATGAATTGTTTAATAGTTTTAAAGTCAAGCTTGCTCAACTTCTGGCCATTACTGAAAATGCACAAAGGATTAATAAAGAGATGTACATGATTCATTCTCTTAACTTGTTTACTTATCATAAGTGAATTTGCAATATACATGGGAAATGTCGAGTGCAGATTTGAAATGTCAGAACTTGAGTTTATCAGCCTGCAGACATCTGATGACAAGATGGGAAAGTTCTCTTGGATCTTTGTGAACTTCTCTATGCTGCTCAGAACCAGGAAATTACACTAGCTTTCTTCTTGTTACTAAAATTTGGCTTTTAGTCAGAGTTAAGGGTAATGTTAGGTGTAAATCACAAGAGTATTTAGATCCAACTAAAATATTATTTTTGAACTGGCCCTTAGACTAGACCAGCATATATATCAGCTGTTCCCAGGCAGAGTAGCAAAAAAACATCTGTTAACAAAATACTGCTTATTTTATCCTATCTCTTAATATCACGCTTAAAAATGATACTGGGGAAAGACCAGGCTTTCTAGTTTGCATTCATAGGAAGGAATTATTTTATCTAAATAATAAAGTAAAGGAATATAGCATCAAAAGCAGTTCTTCAATTTCCTGGTTTGAGGAAAAGTCTGTTACACACTTCCCCTTATTTAAGCACCTACTGGGACTCCTTCCCTTTTGCCCAGCCCTGCCTCACCAGGAGATCTTTCAGTTCTCTCTATGGGCCCAGATCATTTAAACTGGGGCATTAAGAACATGAGAACCCTCACTTTCTTTGTCTACAGGATCTTGAGGTGAGATCTTGTGACCCAGGAAAATGAGGTCTGGTTATCAACTCCTTGCTTCTCAGGATTCTGGATGACTTTTCTCCACTCCACTTGTGACCCAAGGCACATTCCTGCCTGAAAAGTTCAGTCCCCTTAAGGAATGAAGACTTGCCTTGAGGCCAGATTATTTCTAGTTCTGACAGCCCCCTCCCCCAGTAGGTCAGACTCTGTATTGGAGTTCACCTGTGAGTAGATGGAGTTCCATCATCACCACTGGTATTACTTTGAGAATATAGCATGCTGTCTCTCTGCCTTATAAACTATATGCTCCCCTCAACCGGTGATCATTTTCTACATTCATAGAAACTTGAACTGGGTCTGAAATCCCGTTCTCCAATGTGCTTGGTATAATTGATCGCCCTGCTCCTCTTCTGGTGGCAGCCTCCTTTATAGATTAGTTTTCCTGTTTCCCATGGGTCTAGTTTCTTTCTTTTTTTCCTCTATACTAATTTGACTGCTGAAGTCTTATAAATGTGTACTCCCATAACATATCTACACTCCTAGACCCTTGGTAATACTTTATCAATGTTCATAATGTATTTTGGGATCCCTGCCCCTATGTCTCAAACTCAAGCAATATGTCTTATCTCCAAAGCCCCCAAAACTCAAAAGTTCTATAAAAAGGGGTCTTTTAAAAGGTTGGAGTAGCTGTCGCAGAGAAAAAGGTAGAGTTAGAACCAAGCATATGGAAGCCGAACTGCCTAAGCCTTTTCCACTATAGAAACAAGTAATATCTCACTTGTCATCCAAACATGACCCATATGGGAATAAAAAGAAACGTTATCAATGACTGTGAGCAGGGCACGGGAGCACACACCTGCAATCCTAGCACTCTGGGAGGCCAAGGCAGGAGATCCCTTGAGCTCAGGAGTTCAACACCAGGCTGAGCAAGAGAGTGATCCTGTCTGTACTAAAAATAGAAAAATTAGCCTGTTGTGGCAGGTGCCTATAGTTACAGCTATGTAGGAGGTTGAGGCAGGAGGATCACTTGAACCCAGGAGTTTGAGATTGCTGTGAGCTAGGCTGAAGGCAGGGCCTTCTAGCCTAAGGCAATAGAGTGAGAGTTTTTCTCAATTTTTTTTTTTTTTTTTTTTTTTTTTTTGCCAAGAGCATGATGTAAAATGACTCTTTACAGGACTAATTAGAATATTAGGTCAATTTATAAATCAAGGAATTTTGTTTCTAGTCTAAGAGCAACAAGGAATCCATTGATGAGTTTTAGACTCCTGCAAGATTTGATCTTCCTTTCAGGAATGCATCTGTAGAGAAAGGGTCAGTCCACAACATGGCTTTAACCCCTCTCCAAAATTCATCTTTACCACAGAGTGTCTCTAGATAATTACCACTTTCATCAGCATGCTTGCTCCAAGGTTGTGCTACCACCTGACTGCCGTAGACTGGAGCGTCAGTTTTCCCTTCACACTACATAGGGCAACTGAGTTAAACACGAAGCATTTAGAGATAATGTGGGTAGCAATGTGTGGTAGGATCTCACAATGCAGTTGGCCCATTGCTTACGTGGGTTTTACATCCAAGGACTCCACCAACATTGAATCAAAAATATTTTTCAAAATAGCAGAAAATAATATTACAATAAAACCAATACAAACAAAAAAATACAACTATTTACATGGCATACATATTGCATTATATATTTTAAGTAATCTAGAGATGATTTAAAGTATACAGGTGAATGTGCACAGGTTATTTGCAAATACTGTGCCATTTTATATTAGGGACTTGAGCACCCATGCATTTTGGTCCTGGACTAAAGTAGCCCTGGAACCAATCACCCACAGACATTATACTCAATTTTCAAATGAAAACTTATGTTTTAAAAAAGTAATTATTAATTTACTTTTGCTTATTTTAAAACAGACATCTTGAAAAGAATTGTTAAATAATTAAAATATGACGATTAATAATTAAAATACAATTAATTACAAAATATATACTAAAAGCCATTATTACAGTATTCCAAAGTACAATGATAAATATTTTTGGTATACTTTCTTCAACTTCTCTCTGTCCTTCTCTCTTTCTGAGATGACCCTAAATACAGTCTTAATTTTTCCACACTATATTACCTCACTTGTATTTTCCAATGTCATTCAAATATCTTAATAAATGTTATTTGATTTCTGCATAATATGCCATCATATGGAGATATTTTATCTTAATAACGTCTTAATTGTTGAACATGTTGATAAAATCTTTGGCAAAATTAGGTACCCATATTTCTTTATGGTTTCTTAGAAGTGGAATTACTCTACAAGTAGATAAAAACATGTTTGAACTTCATGATACACATTGCCAAACTCCTTTCCAGAACATTTAAAGTGATTTATGAGCATGTCGTCATCATATGACAAAGCTCACATCACAATCTGAAGTTTCTGGTGTTGTCTTATCACTCAGTGGTCTAAGAGGCAGTTTGCATAATTACTGTTTCATAGTGTTTATTGTGATTTTTTTCTTGGCAATCTTTCTGTAAATGTCCCAGGGAAAATAGAAAATATTCTATTTTTAATTTTCCGGTTTGCCAGGGAAAGTTTTATACCTACCAGTTAACTAATTTTGTTAAATATGCTTTTCCAGCCTTCTAGGTTATCATGCGTCTAATAGTACCATAAGATACTTAAAGGGGGATTTATTTGCTTCCTTGATCAGCAGTAATTAAAAATACATTTTAAAATCTTTTAGTAGAATTAATTTCTCCTTATATTTCAGATACCTTTTGAATTATCCATGCTTAGTCTCTACTTTGGGATATATGAATATGATCGTGACTATTGAGACTTCCTGATGAATTTTGTCCATTAGGAATACAAATGCCTTATTTCTATTTTAGCTAATATTAATTTTTCCTGATTATTTTACATATCCTTAATCATTTATTCTTCTTTTTACTTGAAGGTTTTAATGTTGCTTACTTTAAGCATGTTCCAATAGCAGGCAACATACTGAACTCAACTTATAGTATGTGATACTTACTCTATGAATTGATGCTTTCATCTGTATTATATTTTTATATTTATTCTGGCTTTTCCGATTTCATATTATTATCATCTTTTCATGGTTTTTCTCTCTCTTCTGTAATTTCTTTGAGTTCAGCACCATGTGTGTATGCTATTAGACACTGTAACTCTAGTAGTGTGTTTTTCTCAGACATTTTAAAAATCTGTTTTTAACTAAGTGTCCAAAGTCAATAACGTAAATAATTTCTAATTTGTTTTGTAAAGGTAAAGTTTCAATATTCTATTTTATTCTCACGAGTTTACCAGATTTTTTTTTTTTTTTTTTTTTTTTTATTTTATTTTTTTTTTTTTTATTGTGGAGAAGGGGCAGGGAAAGAAGGCGGGGGAAGAGGTGAGTGACAGGGTCGGGCCAGTGGCATGGTACCACATTGGCTGTATCTAGGTAGAGGCAGTTTCAGGCCGGGCCTTGCTGAG
>CAUYPK010051800.1:0-79868 GCA_963574355.1 Loris lydekkerianus | reverse complement strand
AAGCATCTCAGGAATGGAAGGAAAAGTATCCAATGTACTCAGCCCTACTATGAAGCTAAATTATAGCTTTCACATGAAGGCTATAACCCAACTATAGCACAAGACTATGGGGAAAGGGCCAAGAAAGGGGAAGGGAGGGGGGAGGTTAGGGTGGAGGGAGTGTAATGGGTGGGTCCACACCTACGGTGCATCTTAGAATGGGTACAGGCGAAACTTACTAAAGGCAGAATACAAATGTCTACATATAATAACTAAGAAAATGCCATGAAGGCTACGTTGAACAGTTTGATGAGAATATTTCAGATTGCATATGAAACAAGCACATTGTACCCCTTGATTGCACTAATGTACACAGCTATGATTTAACAATTAAAAAAATATATATTTCCTGTGTGTGGGAACCCGAAGACCAGTTCTTTCTAGTCCTTAGGAATGATTCTGTCCTCAGCCTTGGGCATGTGGTAGTTTCCACACCACATGTGTGTACTGTCATTTTACTTTTGCGTGTGTTATAAACCCCATGTTACATTGTTACTATTTTTGCTTTAAATTATCAATTTATGTTGTAAAAATATTTTTATTGTAAAATAAAACAAATGCAGAGAATCACCCGAAAAAAAAAGGTGACTGAATAAGACTCTGTTTCAAAACAAACAAATAAACAAACAAGCAGAAAAATCACTCCAAAATAAAAAAGAAAACATAAAAACCCCAAGCTTTTAATTAATATTTGCAGTTTGGGGGATATCGTATGTATCTGGATAAAAACTAGAGCAGGATGCTATTAAAAAGGAAAAATCAGAAAATCAGATAGAAAAAATATGTAAAGTAAGTGAGAGATAAAGTGAAAAATATTTCCCGGAGCACAAGGCAAAGAAATGGAACCTGAGAAAAAAAGATAAAAGGCCTAAAGCAGCGGTTCTCACCTGAGGGTTGTGACCCACAGGACTATTAAAGGGTTGCGGCATGAGGAAGGTTGAGAACCACTGGCCTAAAGGATCAATGCAGAATGTCGATTCTAGAGCAAGAAAGTAAAGAAAGTGGATCAAACTAGTAATATAAGATACTTCGCCAGTACTGAGAAGAAACATAGTTTTAAGGTTTAAAAAGTTCACATAGTACTGACAGTCACACCTTTTAACAAATTTCTACTGAAGATGGAGAACATCTGAAAGCAGAGACGGGGTGGAGAGAGTGAAGCAAAGAGGGAACAACAGAGAAACAGAAATTTTTTACAAATCAGAAGTCAGACTGACATCAGACTGCTCGTCAGCAACTAGATTCTAGGAAACATCTAGATGTAATTTCACTGAGGGAAAATTATTTTGGATCTAGAAGTCTACATACTGACAAACTATAGATCAAATATCAGGCAAAAATAAAACAGTTTTAGAAATGCAAAGCAAAAAAAGTATGGCTGCTATGAGAACTGCGCACTGTAGATTGCTGATTATGGAGTCAGTAATTGACTATGGGCCCCACCTTGTGGCATCCATTGACACATTGTGCCATGGATGCTCCCAGCCAGTGACTGAATGTTGCAGAGACACTAAGGCAGACCCATTCCTGGGAAACAGGAGATGCTCCAACGTGTCTGTCAAACCTTCCCTTTGACTAAATGGAAGGCTAGAACAGCCGTGCAACCCTCTCTCCATCACTCATGCAGATACATTTAATCCATCTTGAAATATACTTCTCAGTAGACCCAGACCAATAGAAAGTTTACCTCCTATGTGTACTTCTTAAGAAAAAAACAAAAAACAAAAAAAACAAAACCAAGGGTAAAGAGGAAAAGAAAAAAAGGACAGAATGAGCAAGCCAGGAGATATAAATGGCAGACTAACCAGACTTCAGTAAATACGAAATTGTGCAACTGACCAGAAAAGGCAATTAGAATGGATGTCTGGTTTGACTGTGGTTGCTCAAAGTTACCTTTCTCCTTCTTTCTTCCTGGAATTCATCCAAAAGCAACAAGGAGAATGGGAAACAAACATGCAAACTCCGTTCTAAGAGAAACTTAGAGACAGTTAAAACATTGATCTGTATGACAAGTGAAGGGACTACCATACCTAGGGACCTTGAGGGAGATGTTGATGTAGAAAAAGGATGCTGCAGAGAGAAGGGGCTCTGGGCTCAGACCTCAGAAAAAGTCAACCAAGTTGCCCCTCATCTTTCCCTTGACAGGCAAAATCAAAATCTCTTTTTTTCTAACCATGTTTAAGGCATACTCTAGGTATCAGGAAGTGTTCCTGAATCTAGTTTGGTTCCAAAATGCAAAGAAGATAAAACTAGAAATCATACTGGTAAACCATAGTTATAGAAAGTGGTCTATCTCTTAGGTAGTAAGGAAAAAAAGATCCTTTGCATTAAAACAAACAAAGCACTCAGTGGCTCTTCTTCATTGGCTGAGAAACATGCAGCTAAACAAACATGCACACAAATTCCAGTTAGTTTGGGACATGGCCCTGACCCCACTAACACGCAAATTTCATTCAAATACCTGGTTCAGAAAAAACTCGCTTTCTCCAGTGATGAGTCAGTTAAAACAGAGCAGCATAGACTCCATACAAAAATGCTAGAAGGAAAGAAGTAGAAGAAGACAGGGAAAACAGATGACAGAAAATGACAGAGAACAAATACCTGAAAATGTTGTCATGGAATAGAAGAAAATTTTGACCACAGGTATTTAACCATGGATTTAAAAATATATGCAGTAAGGCAATAACCTCCATAAAAAAAAGAAGACAAACAAGAGATGCAAGACCTTGGGAAAGAGATAAAAAAAACAACAGGAGGAAATGAAAAGTAAACTGGCAGAGCTTAAGAAAGAAGTGAAAGAAAGAAATGATTAAAATGAAGGAAAATAGGACGCCTATGGTTCAGTGAGTAGGGCGCCTGCCCCATATACTGAGGGTGGCAGGTTCGAACCCAGCCCCGCCAAACTGCCAAAAAATAGCCAGGTGTTGTGGTGGGCACTTGTGATCCCAGCTACTCAGGAGGCTGAGGCTGAGACTCACCTAAGCCCAAGAGCTGGAGGTTGCTGTGAGCTGTGACACCACAGCACTCTACTGAGGGCAACAAAGTGAGACTCTGTCTCTAAAAAAAAAGAAGGAAAATGAACACTGGAAAACAAATGAAAGACATAAAGAATTGAAATGAGAAAATCAAGAAATACTAAATGAAAATATCAAAATGTTAAGGATTAGAGACAAAAATAGAGAGTGGAGATGTAGAAAAAAGGGATCCAACACACAACACAGCATCAGAATCCCTGAAGAAGAAAGTCAAAATAACGAACTATAAATATTTGCTTTGCTATATATTTGGACAAAGGGAAAGAGAGTAAAGGTATATGTTTTCCTCTCTCCTATTTGACAGCGATCTTCCAAAATTTGAGCAGAACCCGGAATTCTCCTTGGCTTTAAAGCCACATAGGGTTGGGTTTGAATTTTGGTTCTTCAACTTACTACAAGAGGCTTCAACAAGTTAATTAACATCTCTGGACCCAGTATTAGCATCTGTGTAATGTGCCCATTAATACCCACTACATAAGAATGTTGTGAGGATTAAATGAGAATTGCACAGAGTCTGACACACAGCAGGTAGAACAAGAATACTGTTTAACTAGAAGAATGCTATTGAAGGGAATCCTACCCAAATGCCTCTTTGTCTTTTAGTTAGCGGGATTTAGAAGACAAGAGAGAAGAATAGTAACATTTTTTAGGTGAGACGGTGGCAGATGTGGTACCAAATTCCCAGGCTTGAATTCGGAGAACTTAGACAAGTTACCTAATTCCAAGGGTGACAGCAAAGAGAAATGCCTCCCAGGAATAGTCATGCAGCAGGCCTAGAGAGCCACCAGCCCAGACGGAGAAAGCCAGTCTTCATGAGAGACGTTCCCAACAGAAAAAAATTTTTTTTTAAAAAGAACAGTTAGGGGCAACGCCTGTGGCTCAACGGAGTAGGGCGCCAGCCCCATATGCCGGAGGTGGCGGGTTCAAACCCAGCCCCGGCCAAAAACTGCAAAAAAAAGAACAGTTACATTGCTTGGTGTTGGCCTGATAGAAAAGGGTTTGGAGAGGCTTTTAGAGGCTATGGGATAAATTAGCAAATAATCTCAAAAAAAGTAAATAAAAAAGAAGGCAATTATTAACTACAGATAATAAAACCAAAGTTAAGAAAGGAGACATAATCATAGTACCCTACAATGCTCAGCTGTGAATAATGTTTGTCCAGGCTTAGTAATATAAACAGAACGTCAACCTGGATGGAGAGCTGCCATCTAATTACAAGGGGAAGAGGGGAGAGAGGAAGCAGAGGAATAAGGATCGTGGTATAGGAGAATTAGATCCTCATCTACCATAATAGGAAGTCAGTAGATAGCATCTCAAGTTGATAAAATAAAAGATAGGGTATATGCATGTTGTTCAGAAACATGAGATGTATAATCCCAGGAAACCAGTCGTTGAAATCTTGGGAGGGGAGCAGGTGGAACGGGGAGAGTCAGGATAGAAAATTGTATTTTTGAGAAGTATTTTAGTTCACTTTGATGTTTGAAACTTTGTGCACTGATAAAACAAAGATTTAATTTGAAAAATCAATTAATTGTTCTGAGCTAGGGGTCCTGCACTGGCTCTGTGTGCTGCGGTGCCTGGCTCAATGGTAAGGCTCAAAGAATAATAACAATCTGATCCTCCCCCCCAATAAAGCTCAGCCCCCTGTTTTTATAGAGTTGTATATTTCTTAAAGTGTGTTACTACTTCAAAGAACTATGCCCTATATCAAGTATGTAGGAAAATAAAGAAAGTGATTCACAGGCAAGAAAAACTAAGCAGAGAACAACTGAATGCAAGTTAGACACCTTCCTAAACTTTAACCCGTGAAATTTATCATGCTTATAGTTTCCCTTTTGACTGCTTAGGAAATCTTCATATTCCACCCCACCAATCTGTGTTTCCTGATCCAGCCCTTGGCTGGTTAATGGTCTCCCAGCTCTTCAGGACCTGCTCTGGGGAGTCCTTGAGGGGCCCAGACTCCTCCTGGCTTTAGCTGGTGTCCAGTTCTTTTTGTTACTTTTTAAAATATAGTGAACTTTAACAGCATTTTAATTTAATTTTATTTTCTTTTTTTTTGAAGACAGAGTCTCACTATGTCACCCTCTGTGGAGTGCTGTAGTGTCACAACTCACAGCAACCTTAAGCTCTTGGGTTTAAGTGATTCTCTTGCCTCAGCCTCCCAAGTAGCTGGGACTACAGGTGCCTGCCACAACGCCCAGCTATTTTTTGGTTGCAGTTGTCATTGTTGTTTAGCAGGCCCAGGCCAAGCTCGAACCCATCAGCCTTGGTGTAAGTGGCTGGTGCCCTACTCACTGAGCTACGGGCACTGAGCTGACATTATAATTTTAACTGTATTTATTTATTTTCTTTCAGAGATGGGGTCTTTCTATGTTGCCTAAGTTGAAGTGCAGTGGTAGGATCATAGCTCACTGCAGCCTTAAACACTTGAGCTCCAATAATCCTCCCAAGTAGCTTAGACTACAGGCACAGGCTACTGTGCCCAGTAACTTTGTCCACTTCTATTTTAACAGATTTATCTTCCCTTTGAGAGACAAGAACCACTCTGGGGCCGGCACAGAACATACCCTCAAATTCTTAGTTGAATGAATGAACTTTCCTACCCTCAGAACAATTCTTAAACTATTGCCAGAGCTGAAAGGACCCTGGGTTACCTAGTCCAACTACCTTACTTTACAGAAACCCAGGTAGGAGCCAACATTTGTTCAGCTCATTTGGTGAGTTAGATGCTGAGGTAGGTGTGTGTATTAGTTTCCTGTGGCTGCTACAACAAAGTAATACAAACTTGGTGGCTTTAAACAACCAAAGTCCAAAATCATGGTGTGGGCACTGCCATGCTTCCTCCAAAAATTCTAGGAGAGGATTCCTCTTTGCCTTTTCCAGCTTCTGGTAGCTTCGGGAGTTACTTGGACTATGGCAGCCTCACTCCAATCTCTGCCTCCATCTTCCATGGCTGTCTTCCCTCTGGGTCAGAGTGTCTTTGTGACTTTACAGGAGTTCTTGCCTCGTTATCTTCCCACCTTTTTACAAGGACACCATTCATCCTGGATTAAAGGCCTATGCTACTTGGTATGACTTTATCTGAACTAACTACACCTCTGATGACCTTTTTGGTAAATATAGCTGTGTGGAAAACAGCTATTCTGTCCTGAGCTGGCAGGTTTCCCATGAGGTTGCCTGGCTGCCCCTCTCCCCAGGTTGGGTGGCCTCACTCCTAGCCTGGTAAGGATGGCTCCTCCATCTTGCTAATAGGAATGCTTTCATATTACTGCTTATAGGTGAGTTTGCACTTTAAAAGAGGCCCTTGAAAATCAGAGAGAGATTCCTTTAAGAACTAAAGAAATGGAATAAATGATAAACAAGAGACAGAATCTCAAACTTGAAGAAAGGCAGTGGAGGAGATACCTGAGAAAGTGTCCCTCCTTGGACCCCTCCATCACCTTTCCTGAGTTCCCACCCTCTGCTCATGACTGTAGACATGATGGGATAGAAATGCTCGTCCTTCCTCTGAGACAAAGTGTTCTTCTGCTTGCTACATCTCAGCATCTTCTGCATCTCAGGGCTCCTAACTATGGCTGGGAGGTTGGGAAAGTAGGCAGAAGAGAATGCTGTCATAACACAGGCCTTTTACCTGTAGCTTCGAGACTAGGCCTCCCCTACTGTGTCCAATGATCTGTCCCCTCACTTCCAGTGCCACAATGACCTAACCAGGCCCTCAATATCATGGAAACAAGAGCCCAGGGTCATAGGTCTCTTTCTCTTGTAGAATAACAAGGATGATGGTCTCATCCTTTTAGGATGACACAATCTTTTGAGTTGAAACATGCTGTTGTTGCTCTTTTCAACTGAGACCACAGGCCTCTGTGGATAAGAACAGGCTGTCAGGTCATACTGGCCTTGTGGTGTTTATTTTTAAAGCCAGGAGAATAAATCTGATTCATGCCTCTACTGATTCAGCCTTCCCCATAATCGTGAGGGAGGAGAAGTTTGTCTTGTGGCCTCCACTTCCCCCTCCTGGTTACCCTTCTCTCCTTAGTTGTCATAAATTGCACCAGTCTAAAAACAATGGCCCACGCCTTTGGGTTAACTGGCATCACCCCTTCCAGGAGTCTTCACACTATTGAAGAGCAGAGCAGTGAGAGGAACACTGAAGGACAAAGCCTTTTGTGTGAAGAAAAGGGCAATTTCGGGACAGGGGAGGGAGTTGGTGAAGGGCTCCCAGGCAGCTCACCACTAGCTCTGCTCAGAGCTGATATGGACACTGTGCCTCCTTGCCAGGAGCTGCATCTGTCATCTGGAGGAGGGTCTAGAGGGGGAGGCCCAGGGACTGGCAAGGGTGAAGGCAAGTTGAGGGCCTAGTGGGCCTCACGGGTCCAGACCTGGAGAAACTATCATGTGCTGCTACCAAAATAAACTTCAAAGGCAGTGATAAGACAAAAATGCTGGATAATGACATACTAGAGCATCCTTTCATCTACACATCTGGAATCTCTTGAAGGCACTAATTACACCTTCCTCTCTTTGGATGGAGGAGGAACTGTGTGCTGTCACCATGGCAAGACATCTCAACCCCCTAGGAAGAAGCCCTGAACTGGAGCCAGGACTTGTACAGGTTTCCAGCCTCAGCTCTGCCAATATAGCAATTCTTAGGCAAATTCCTTAACCCAAGTCTTGGTTTTATTAATATTACATTTATGTTAAAAATGGAAGAAATTAACAAAACATAGTAACCATTTGGTGCCAGGTATGAAGCATTTGGTGCCAGGTATGGTGGGAGAACTGCACCTGCCTTATCTTGGGAGGCCTGCGCAGAACCTCAGGAGGTCCAGTGCCACCATGGAGCCCATTTTGCAGACCAGAAAGCCAACTCCTCAAGATGACTGACTATACCAGTAAGGAGAGCTGCTGGTAGATGAATACAAGTCTGCTGACTGCAAAGCCAGGGCTGATAGGCTGATGAGAAAATCTAGTGAGACAGAGTATGTGAGTTCTTCAGAAAGTTCCACCTTCCACAGAAGCAAAAAGGAGAGGAGGTTCCAGAGTCTGGGCCCAGGGGGACACCCTGCCTTTCTCCCCAAGCCTTGGGCTGTGGCATCTCAGGGCCAGCCTCCCTGCTGCTGGTGCTTGTGTAAGATTTACTCACATTTCTAGTGACATGATTATGTGGGAGGAACAGTATAGAAAATCCTAGATTAAAATGTTATCTCATTCCATTCAATCCCCTGGCCCATTGCTTCTGGAACCCCTTCGTCTAGGGAAGCCAACTCATTCTAGCCTTACTTGGTTCTGGGAAAGCAATCATCAAAGAGTAAAGAAGAAAATTTTAAAATATCATTTTGCTCTGTGTTGCTTTCTACTCCTTCCCCAGGGCTTGAGGAATATTATTTGATGGTGGGAAAAAAATTGAGGGTTGGGGTGGGATGGGAAATGTCTTTTCTCCTTTTTCTACTTAAGAGAAAATTGCATAACTAATGATGATGCACTTTGAGTGTCACCAAGCTTCTGCAGCACCCTTGCCTCGACCCTGGCAGAGTGCCACCCAGCAGAAGCTCTCCCGTGCCACAGTGCCCCCTGCACCAGGAAGGGAAGGCAGGCTTGACCTGGAGACCGCCTCTCCGTGGGACCTCCCATGCATAGAAAGACCAGAGTAAGAGCAGGTAAGGCGGGCACGGCTATTTCCGAGTCCAGCAGGTGAGGCTGGAGGTGCATTTAGGGCCGGCTCCAAAAGGCATCCTTGCAAGTCATGTTGAACAAGTGGCGCGACAGGCAGCCCTTTAAGGACTAGAAGCTGATACCAAGGGCCCGTGTCGAGTCGTGAGAGCGCGCGCGCCCCCTGGAGGCCTCGAGGCAGGACAGCGGGCGCGGGGTGGCGGGCAGCTGGGCAGCTTCCCCAAACCTGCGTGGCCCGGGGCCTCACCTAGTTCCCTGAGGACAGACACCCGTATCATTTTTACTCTTTCCTTCAACTTTCTGCCAAAGAAGCCTCTGTCTGTTGAATATGCTATGTAACTGGCATTTAAGATATAAAGCAAGATTTCCTAGAAAGTAAGTCATTGCTTTGCGATTGCTGTGCAGTATAGATGAAATCAAACATTCATCCTGGGATCTTAAATTCCTTTCTTTTTTATTGTTGCTGTTGCTTCTTCATTTAAGGGTTCACTTGGTGGTAATAATAATAATAGCTAACACAGACCACGTATTCATGTACTGCTCCGTTCTAGGAACTTAAAACAGATCAACTTGTTTAATGTTCACAAAACCCAACGAGATGGGCGGAATTATTATCTCTGTTTTGCAGGTGAGGGCATTAAACAACCATACAGCAAACAGTAGGAGAGCTGGGACTTGAACCCAAGCAGCCTAGCTCCAGAGCGCCCTCTCAGCCACTTAACCTGCTCTCACACCAGTTAGCATGCTCAGGACAGCCAGGCGCACCAAAATCAGGCAGGTTCCCTACCCAGGAGCAGACAGGCAAGGCTTTGTGCACGTGTGGGTTTTTCTGGAGAGGGTCTTTAGCTCTTGGCACCTCCTTGATTCCAGCAGGTTAAGAACCTACAGCAGTCGCAGCTTCATTTCTTCGCCTCCATTTCCTTATCTGCAGACTGGAGGAGGGACAATAAACTCTGGGATCCCAACAACTTCCTTCAGCAACTTCCTTCAGCTCTAACATTCTGTAGCAGCGATTTTCAACCTGTGTGCCATGGGAGGATCTTAAGTGTGAAAGATCATTAATTAAATTAAATTATTAAATTATTTTTCAAAGAAGTTCAAAGCATAGTAAGTATATATATTTTTAACTTTCTTTTTGATCAACATGATTAAGGGTGCTGTGGAAGTTTACTGTAGGTTCAAGTGTTCTGTGAAATTAAAAAAAAAATGGTTGGAAAACACTGTTTTATAGCTTTGAGCGAATTTGATAAACGTCTGAGCCCCTAACCCTGCATGAGGCATGACGAACCTGCACCTCCAAGGAGCTGGCTTTCCCCAACAGGAAAACAGCCACTAGGTCCAGTCTCCCTTGAGGACAGCTGGGGGTTGAGAGAAGAAACAGCACTGTGATGTTGGGACAGCACCCTGGCGTAATGACAGGGGCAGAGCCCCTCTAGGGTATTGGTGGTCATGAAGTCTGCACGACTCTGCCCCAGGCTACTGTGAGCTGGGCTTTGGACCCAATCACTCCTCAGATACTACGACAATTCTAGATACATCTAGGAAAGGCCTCAAGAGGGAAATGCTGGCCATTCTGCCAATATGGTCATGTGGAGCCTGAATAATCAGTGGGAAGAAAATAGGAGACTTGATCTCATCTGTACCCTCAAGCTGGGTTGTGTATTATGGGTGATATTTATGGACAATACAGCAAGGTTAAAGGCCCAGGGCCAGAGGCCAGGTCAGCAAATGCTACTACTGCCTATAGTGGCAGTGAAGAGGATTGTCACACAGAGGCTGGGGCGGGAGCTGCAGTGTTTGAGAGATGGCTGCAGGATAAGATGAAAGCGCCTCCCTAAATGTCATCAGGAAGTACCACTCAAAAATGCAATCTGTGAAAAATAAGTTGTAATCCTCAGCCACATCACCCCTGGGCAATCTGATAAAGTTAGCTTTCTGGCCCTACTAGGGAGAGAGCCTGAATGGTCATGACCTAACCAACTGACCAGATGAGAGGTGAAGGACCGAAAATGAAAGGTTATTCCAAGACATGAATGAAAGGAAGTGTAGTCCAGGTTTGTGTGGGCAACATGGCCTTTATTCACTCGGGCGTGCGTGGGCTGAGCTCGAAAAAGAAGTCAGCACGTGGGTTCAGGCGGGGTAGGAATATAAGAGTGGGAGAGAGATTAATCCTTCCTGGGTGGGTCCCTAAATACAGGACTGTTTCCTGCCTGTATTTATCATGTCAGTACCCAAGAATGGGTGGGAGAGCATTGACATTGCTCGCCATTAAGAGGTTAACTCCATGGGAAGGTTCTAGAGTCACTACATTTTAGTGTCACTGTAAGGAAACTCCTACAGTATTTAGACCTCAGTGAAGGCAAAAAGAGGCTTTGTTTCTTTCAGACCTCATTAACCTGACAAATCAACCAATCATCTTACACCAGATTTGGTCAAGTGTTTGTCTTCCCTTGTTAATAAGAAAACATTTCCCACCCAAGCCTATGGTCAGGTTTTATTTTTTAATGAATGGAAATGAGGATGTTGCACTAAGTTCTCAGGAACTTCCATTACTTTCAGAGGGTAACTAACCATTGCTTGCTGGCCTCTCCTTCGGACTTCAGACAGCAATATTGACCTTAGACCCCCCCCAAAAACAGGAGCCCTGGGTCCTGTGCTTCAGAGGGCCCTGTCTGACCCATTATTTAGCCACACCTTCAATGAGGGTGGAGTCAGCAGGGCCTATGCGACATACTTGCCTGGTGCTACACTGGACTTTGTCTACCCAGGACCCCGAATTCCTACCCAAACAGCCCCTAGCCCACTGCCAATGTCTGCACAGATTCTTTCCAGAATTTATTTTCCAGAAGACTTACAGGGGGCCAGGTACCAAAGGGTAGCTGTTTGCATGGAAAGAATGGGCAAAACCTGGACATGTGGTCTGAGTGTCCACCTAGGTGTATGTAAGTCCACTTGAAGCATGGCATGGCCCCAGCTTTGGGAAAAGAAAGGTAATGTACCTCAGGCTAGGACTTAGTAACTGGAGATCAGCTCTCCCCACACTTCTAAATTTCAACCTGGCCTTCTAGATCATTATAAATGTATATTTGTAGAGGTAGAAGAATAGAATATACAGTAGAACCTCCATAGTTGACCACCTCCCTACATTGACCACCTCCTTAAGTTGACTTAATTTTCATAGACTGGACATAAGCCACATGTATGTATCAGTACAGTAGGTCTACTTCCTTATGTTGACCACCCTCGTGTGTTGACTGGTTTGTTACAGTCCCTTGGATAGTCAACTTACAGAGGTTCTACTGTATTTAACTTAAAATGTTTAGCTTAATTTAAAACTTTTCAGTGTTTAGATATACAATATGTAAGCCTCTAATTATGCTCTAGCTCAGTGCCTCCAAAGACTCAGATAGTTATATTGGTCAGAAATGACCTTTGGTTCAGGCTGAGATTGTAACAGGCAAAGACCCACTTTTGGAAAGGAAGGACTCCTATTGCTCACTTTGATGTCAGGATATTTTGAACAGATAAAAGATTATAAACTGAGAACATGAATTTTAAGTTTATGATGTGAGTGTGACTCTGTGGGATTAGTGTGTCTGCAGATGTGTAGATGGATATGTGTGGCTATGTGTCTGTGTATGTGCGTGTTTTTGTGGATATGTATACATTGATTTTAAGAATAGTGGGAGCCAAACTTTAGAGGTCTGAAGCAATGAATATTTTATTTTGTTCCCCACTGAATAATTCAAAATTAAAATAATGTTAAATCATCAAAAACTTGTCCCCTCAATTCTGATTCTTTATACTGATTATTTCCTCATTTTACAGAAGAGGAAGCTGTAGCTTGGTGGTATTGGTGGTATCCAAGGGCACAGAGTTCAGCAGCCCCAGAGTGGGATTTATTTCACACTATGTGGCTCTGGAGCCCTGGACTACCGCCCACTATTCTGTATGCTGCCTTGGCTTGGAGGACAGACCCAGGTGAGCTGGGGCCATCATGTTGCCTGCCTAAAAGATGGGGCTCAGGAAGCTGGGCTGAGAGTGCTAGACATTATATAGTAAGTGTTAAGAGCTGCTCAGACATATAATCAAATAGGTTCCAAGGCTTGGAAGGAGTAAGGAGGGTCTCTATTCATCCCTAATCCCTCTGCTGGTGACAAAAAAAGAGACCAAAGTTCACCACAGCACTGCTGAGGAACCCCAAATGAAAGGAGTCCTGCTATTTCTGCAAAGTGGAAGCAAAGAAAGGAAACATCGCCTCCTGGTGGTCATTTTTTGATAGCGGCAAAAGGAGGTTGACTGGGCATAGTAGTGTGTGCGTGTGCGTGTGAGTGCGCACGCGCGCTCTTGTAGTTCTACCTACAGGGGAAGCCTGAGACAGAAGAATTACTTGAGCCCAGGAGATCAAGGCTGCAGTGAGCTGTGATAGTGCCACTACACTCCAACATGGGTGGCAGAGTGAGACCCTGTCTCAAAAAAGAAAAAGAAAAAAAAAGAAGGAATGTGCATTCTGCTTAAAAAGGCTATAAATGTGTCTATTGAATCAAGATTTTTTGTTACATTCTTCGAATTCTCCATATTCATTTGCGTACAGTAGGAGCTCTGTAAGTATAACTGGTCAACATATGGAGGTGGTCAACGTGTGGAACTAGGTCTGCTGTACTGATATGTACATGTGGTGCATGTCCAGTCTATAAAAATTAGGTCAACTTAAGGAGGAGGTCAATGTAGGGAGGTGGTCAACTGTAGAGGTTCTACTGTAAATATATGTCTTGTCTATTTGATTGTGAGGGCATGTTAAAATCTCTCACCTATAATTGTGGTTTTTCTGTTTTTCTTCATACCCTGCTATGATTTGAATGTCTTCTCCAAACTAATGTTGAAATTTAATTCCCATTGTAACAGTATTAAGAGGGTGGGACCTTTAAGAAGTCATTAGGCCATGAAGCCTCCTCTCGCGTGAATGAAATAATGTTATTATCACTGGGAAGTTTCACTATAAAAGCATGAGTGCAGTCCCTTTTTCTCTCTCTTACCTTCTCTTGACCTTTCTCCATGGGATGATGCAGCTAGAAGGCCCCTCAGCAGGTGCTGGTGCCTTGATCACAGTCTTCTCAGCTCCCAGACATGTGAGAAAAGAATGTCTGTTTGTTATAAATTATCCAGTCTCAGGTATTCTGTTGCACCAGCAAAATAAGACATACCCCCAGCCATATGCTTTACATATTTCAACATAATATTACTATGTTACAGTGTACACTATGTTACTCAACACAAATAAGTTTTTTACTGTAATCACTTCATTATGGGTCCGACTTTTTATGGAAACCAGGTAGTACCATTTATACTAAGACTCTGACTCTTGCTATTTGATATATTCATAATACCTCCCCTGCTCTTCCTTCCATTACATTTGCTTAATTATGTCTTTGTGCATTCCTGTATCTTTAACATTTCTGTTATTTGATATGTGTGTATCTTTTGAACAGCAGACAATAGATTTTATTTTTTTACCCAATCTAAACCCTCCCTTAAAAATTATAACAGCTTAGATTGTGGGGGGCAGAGAGGCATATTAAAGTCTCTCCACTGTTCTAATAGGTGTGCAGTGGTATCCCATGTGCCTTTCATTTGCATTTGACAATATTTTCACATTTATAATGAGAACATATATATTTAGTCCTACTTCTGTTTGGTTTTATGCTTTCCTCTTTAATTTTTTTTTTTATTATTATTATTTTTTTTAGTTCACCTGCGTCTTTCTTCCCCCTCCCTTTTTTTTATTAAGTCAAATACACATAGATCATGAATACATTTATGCATATGTGGGGTACAATGTGTTGTTTTTTTATATACAATCTGACGTGGTTAGATCAAACCAATCAACATAGCTTTCACCTCATTTACTTGATTATTGTGCTAAGACATTTATGTTCTACACTTGACAGATTTGACTTTGTTAATGCTCCCTTGTCTTGTTTTTTTCTTCCCCCCCCCAACCTTTGCTAAGCAGATTAATTTTGAGAACATCATGGAATTATAGTTTATAAGCAATAAATGGCACCTATTTCTATATATAAAATATGTATTTTATGACAATTTCTTGTATATGAATACATCCACAGAATTATCTCATAGTCAAGAAAAATGAACTTCTCCATCATCTTCAAAAGCTTCCTGGGTCCCTTGGTGATCTCTTCACCCCACAAGCATGACACCCTTTCTTGTTACTACTGATATATTTTCTGTCACTAGATTAGTTTGCATTTCCTGGAATTTTATATCGTTGGAATCATACAGTTCATACTTTTCTTTGGCTTATTTCATTGAGCATCATCATCTTGAAAGTCATCTATGTTGTAACATGCATTAGCTGTATTCCTTTTTACTGCAGAATGTTATCCCAGTGCATCAGCATACCACAGTTTGGATATCCATTCACCTGTTGATGGGCATTTGTGTTGTTTCAAGTCTATTACACATAAAATTGCTATGAACATTTGTGTACAAGTCATTTTATGGACATATACTTTCCTTTCTTTTGGGTAAATATCTGTAAGTAGAATGGCTGGATCATCTAGTAGATATTTGTTTAATTTTTTAACAAACTGCCAAACTGTTTACCAAAGTTGTACCATCTATATTACCATTGGTAGTATATGAGAATTCCAATTTTCCTACATCCTCAAGAATATTTGGTGTAGTCTTTGCTCTTAATTTTAGCTATTCCAATAGGGATGTAGTGGTACCACATGTGGTTTTCGTTTGTATTTGATAACCTTTTCATGTGCTTATTTACTATTTATATATATCCTTGGTGAAATATCTGTTAAAACCTTTTGCCATTTTTAACTGGATTTTTTATTTTCATATATTGAGTTTCCAGAGTTCATTACACATTTTAGATATAATTCCTTTATCAGATATATGCTTTGTGAATATTTTTTCATGGTCTGAATATTCAGTGCAAAATATCAATTGTGCTAAGGATAAGAAGCTTTAATATAACTTTTTGTTTTATACTTTTATTGGTCATTTTAGGATTTATATTTTTAACTTACCACATCTCACCTTAACCTACAAGTGATATCACTTCTTGTTTAGAAGAAGAACCTTACAAAATATAATTCTATTTTTCTCCCAATCTTTGTTCTATGTTGTCATGCATTTTTTTACATGTTATAAACCCATATGCCACATGTTCCTTTTGTTTATGTAAAAGATATTTATCATTTAAAGAAAAGTAAATAATAGCCAGAGGAATTTTATATCTTTACCCCTGTAGTTACCATTTCTGGTAGATTTATATTTTATTTTGTGTAGATTTATATTTACATTGGATATTTTCCTTTTATATGAAGAACTTTAACATTTCTTAAAGTGTGCTTCTCCTGGTCATGAATTCTTTCAGCTTTTATAAATCTGAAAAAGTATTTATTTCATCTACTTTTTGTTGTTGTTGGTTTGTTTTTAAGACAAAATCTCACTATATCACCCTCAGTAGAGTGCTATGGCATCACAGCTCACAGCAACCTCCTACTCTTGGGCTTAAGCAATTCTCTTGCCTTAGCCTCCCAAGTAGCTGGGACTACAGGCACCCACCACAATGCCCGACTATTTTTTGTTGTCATTGTTGTTTAGCAGGCCCAGGCCGGGATCGAACCTGCCAGCCCCAGTGTGTGACTGGTGCCTGAAACACTGAGCTATGGAGCTGAGCTCATCTTCATTTTTGAAAGAGATTTTCACTGGGTATAGAATTCTAAGTTGACAGTTTTGCTCTTCAGTACTTTAAGATGCTGCTCCACTATCTTCCACTTCCATTGTTTCTGACTATTATCTTCTGTTGTTATCTTCATCTTTGTTCCTCTGCACATACTGTTTGTTGTTTTTCTGGCTGCTTTTAACATATTCTCATTATCAGTGGTTTTGATAAATTTGTTAAATGAGTTACTTTGGTGTCATTGTCTTCATGTTTCTTGTGCTTTGGGTTGACTGAGCTTCCTGGACTTACAGTTTTTATTAAATTTGAGAAAATATTGGCCATTATTTCAAGTATTTTTTCTTCCTCACCTCTTCTTCTTTAGGAACTCAGAGTACATATATGTTGTGTTGCTTTAAGTTATCCAAGAGCTCACTGACATTCTGTTCATCTGTTAAAATTCTCTTTCTCTCTGTGTTTCATTTTGGATAGGTTTTATTGCTATCTCTTCAAGTTCACTAATTTTTTCTTCTGCAGTATCTAATCTGTTGTTATATTCCTATTCTATATATCTTTCATCTCACATATTGTAGTTTTCATCTCTAGAAGTTTGCTTTGTGTCTTTTTTGTATCTTCCATTTCTCTATTCAACTATTTGAACATAAGGAATGTAGCTATAGTAATGTGTTTGCTAAATCTAACTTCTACTAATAAATGAATTTTAGGTCAGTTTTGGTTGATTGATTTTTTTCTCTCTTCATTATTACTCATATTCTCCTGCCTCTTTGCATGTTTGGTAATCTTTTAATAGCTGCTAGACATTGGGAATTTTCTTGTTGACTGTTAGATATTTTTATATTCTTAAAAACAATTTGGACCTTAGTTCTGGCATGCAATTAAGTTGTTTAGAAACAGTTTCATTGTTTCAGGTCTTGTGTTTAAGATTTGCTAGCATTTATTCTAGAACTAATTAATCTCACTACTGAAGCAAGATAGACTACCCTTCTGTGTACTTATCCAATGTCCCATGAATCATGAAGTTTTCAGTATGCCTGGTATAAAGTCACTATTCCTGATTCTATGTCAGTACTGGTGCTGTTACTTCTAATTCTCTTGGGTAATTTTTTCTTGGTTTTAGGTAGTTTTCTCACGTGTATGTGCTGATTGGTGCTGATTCAGCTGAGTACTCAAGGGTGACCATCTGCATACCTCCAGAACTTTATGTGTAGTCTCTCTAGAACTCTATCCTGGAAAACTCAAGATACCTTTGTTCCCAGGACTCTCAGGTCCATGTCCTGTTAACTAAGAGGGTTTGCCAGGCTCTGTCTGGATTCACCCTCCTGCTTCCTGCTTCCATAGCCTAGAAATTCTGTTAAGGCAATAGCTGATTCAGTCATAGAGTTTCTCTGGAAATGCTCCAGAATCACTGTCTTTTATTGCTGGACATAACTTTAAGATCATTGTTTTATATATTTTATCTACTTTTTGGTTATTTTAGGAAGGATGGTAAATTTGGTCTCTGTTATTGCATGTTAGCTGAATTCCTATTGTTATTTTTCTCTTTAATGGTTTGGAAGATATTCAGCCTTTTAATGAAGATTATCTTTACATTTTTATTATATAAGTCATCTCTAAGTTTATGACCATTATGGACTGAATGTTTCTGTCTACCCATCCCAAATTCATATATTGAAATCCTAATCCCCAATGTGTTGGCATTAGGGGATAGGACCTTTGGGAGGATGGAACCCTCATGAATGTGATTAGTGCCCTCATAAAAGATAGCAAGAACACTCTTGCTATCTTTCCACTATATGGGGATTCAAGAAGTTGGCAGTCTGCAATCTTGAAGAAGTTCCTCACCATAACCTAACCATGATGGCATCCTGATATTGGACTTTCTAGTCTCCAGAACTGTGAGAAATAAATGTTTGTTGTTTAAGCCACACAGTCTATGGTAACTTGGTATAGCAATCAGTACTGACAAATATAGCAGTTTTATATATCAATATAATTGAACAAGTATTTTACAATTTAAGAAATGAATAATCTATTAAGTTCCTTTTGCCAATAATGAGAATTTTAGCATATTTTACCTCCCTGCTGCTCCAAATTATTACTTATAATCATATATATATTCCAATAACTATATTTTTAAACACTTGAATTGTTTGTTAAATTAACAATGAAAAATTAGAAAAAACCAGATTTATTTGGTTTCATTGCTTAGTACCTTTAGTCTCATATCCTTTTCAATCTTGAGTCATTTACTTATATTAATATTCCAACCAACTACATACATGATAGGCTAATTTTTTTTCAAGTGGTAGACTTGGGATCCTTACATGGCTAAATTTATATTTATGTTCTCATTCATGATCAACAATATAATTATGTGCTCATTTATGACAACAATATTTGTTGTCTGCTATTGATTGTTGATGTCTTATTTTTAAATACGGTAGTGTTCTCACCATTAAGAAAATGTTTTCTTAACTTAAGTTGCTTCCTTTTTCTGATAAATGGGATATTAATATAAATTTTCTTAACTTTTCTCTTGCTTCTTGCAATAACTCAGTATCACTGAGAACACTGTGTTCTAGTTTCTCTGATTAGTCTTCTTTTAAATTACCAAACTGTTATCATATTATTTTTCTCCATGTTTACTTTTGACAGAGTAAGATTTCATAACCAGATTAGAGTTGGTTCCCATCAGAGATCGTGGCCTTCTGTGTAAAAGCCCAAATGAAAAGAAAATATTTCTATTTATTATGGTTATTGCCAGATTTGAGATCTAGTTATCTTGCATGGCAATGATAGAATTCTCAATAATTTGGCTGAAAGTTTCCTTTTTCATATTTTTTCAGGTAGCCAGGATTAGCTGGGGCCATGGCACCCTTCTCTGACCCTGTCTGGATTCTGATGCAAAATCATCCCTTACCTTCCCCCCCCCCAACCCCCCCCCTATTCCTGACTACTTAGATCTTGCTAACAGGGTCCTGGCAATATAAACTCCAAAACTTTGCTCTCTGTCCTTGAGACCAGGGGTGGCTCCCCACATTTTCTCAGGTTCCCAGACTATCTCTCTGCCATCCTCTTTACTGTCTCTGAGTGTAAACTCCCTCCCCTAGGTGACCTTTCTGCTTCTTTTCCAGGCAGACTTCCCTTTCACATGCAGTGAGTTGTGGGTTAGTTGGCCCTAGAGTCAGTCTCTTCTCTCCTGCACTACAGTAATCCTCCCTGATTCATAGTTTCACTTCCTGTAGTTTGAGCTACCTGTGGCAAACTGGAGTCTGAAAATATTAAATGGAAAATTACAGAAATAATTCAAAGTCTTAAATTGTATGTTGTTCTGAGTAGCACGTTGAAATCTCTTGCTATCCACTTCATCCAGCTCCATCCTGCCTGGGACATGAATCTTCCCTTTGTCCAGCATATCTACACTATCGAAGATGCTCCCTTTGTCACTTCACTAAGTGACAATCTCATTTATCAGGTCTGCTCTCTCAGTATTGCTATGCTTGTGTTCAAGTAACTCTTACTGTGCTTTTATTATAGTCTATTGTTATAATTGTTTTAAATTTCTTACCATTCTTAATTTATCAATTTAACTTCATCATGGATATGTATGTATATTATAGGGTTCAGTATTATCTGTGGTTCCAGGCATGCTCCAGCATCTTGGAACTTACTCCAGAAGAAGAAGGGGAACTAATGTACTTACTCTGGAGAAATTTCTTAACACTTCTGGCAGACAGAGGGCATCCTGCTCCCGTATTTGTATCCCTTCAGTCACCACAGTGGAAATTTAGGAAGACAAAGAGTTCAACTTAGCATCACCATCTTAAACCACAGGCAGCTTTATTATACAGTGGGGTCAGCACAGTAACTACTGTCCTTGACTTGATCAATGCACATGGCTGTGAACAGTACAGAGAAGTCATGTTTCTCACAGGTGGTTTCCTTGGTGACTTTAGCAAAGGAGAAACTGATGGCCTTGGGGCAAGTAATAGCCCGGGTCCTTCGTTGCTAGGTTTGCAGGAGCCTATGGGAGCCAATGAGATGCCTGGCTGTAAGAGGAGGAAGGCGGGCTCTGCCCTGGGACATAGGCAGCCTGTGGGAAATAGATGTGCCCCAAGTAGCCAGCCTGGGAGTGATGCCCAAGATTGCTTTTGTGCTCAGGGCAGTCAGCCATGAGAAGTCACCTTATTTCAGTACCTGCTTCCTCATCTGTGAAATGGGTAGCAATAATGGAACCAGTCTCTTGGTTTTAAGAGGATTCAATGAAGAGCTGATGAGACCTTTAGACTGCAGCTGGCACATGTGGGGGGCCGCTCAATGAGTACTGAGCATGCACAGTGGTGTTTCAGTGAACGAGACTGGGAGGGCCACGTGGACTTTTCCCTCTTGTCCCTCTTCCTTTCTCCCTGCCTGGTTTCTCCATTCCCTTTTCCCCCTTGGGGCAATGTCTTCACTCTCTCCAGCCCTCTGGTTCTGGCCTGACACTCCTTTCCATTCCAGCCCACGAATCCTCTGTTGCTGCTTCCTGCAGGGCTGTCCACCAGTTTATCTTTGCAACCCCCACCCCCCAATCCCAATCCACACAAATCCATCTTCCTTCACAGAACTGTTTTCAAATCCACATAGCTTTTTCCTTCTCAGAGGATTATGTTATTTTATTATCTCCTTTCCCAAGTCACAATTCAGTTACACACATATTCACCTTTCCACATGTAAGAAATGGTCTCAAGGGTAAAAGTTTCTGGCATGGTCAATGTTTCTGTAAATGTCCCCCTCCCCGCAACCTTCTGACTTCTGATCTCCTGGGAGTCAGGAGATCTGAGGAGCCGACAGAGACGGGTCACACACACACTGGGAAGCCAAGCACGTTAAGATTTACTAGGGTAATATCTTCAGGTGAGATAACAGCACATACATACAGAAATCCACAGGCAGAGATACCATCCCGGCAACACAGTCAGACACCAAAGCAGCAAAAAGGCTCAAGACGTGGCTTTGGAAAGTTCTCATGAAAATCAAAGGGCAGCTTTGGCGCTCAGAGATTCAAACAGAAAACTGTACAAAACCAACCCATAAATATATATATTATATATGTGTACATATATAAAATTGCAAAATAAAAGCCAAGGAACCAACTAACCATCAGTCTACACATCAGTGGCTCAAAAAGTGTTAGCGTAGAGAAAGGCAAAACCATTTGTGGGGGTGAAGCACAATCCAGGGGGATGGCATTTCAGTAGCAGAAAAAGTATTTACATGGAACCCCGATTTGAAACCTCACAATACTAGGAAAAGCCAAACACGACAATGTATGTACAAGTAGTATTCGCGCAGGACGATTGTCGGACACAGACATTTCACTGAAACCATCGGTAGTGTTAGAGAACACTGCACTCTATCTAGACCAGGTTCCTGCTTCTCCACACCCCAGCCAGGGGAGCTCTGGCTCTGGACTGTATGCTCTCCCCCATCCACCCCTTCCCGGGAGAGGACAAACCCTGGGACTCAGCGGTTGTAGCATAGATTGTAGGAAATTTAAAGGTGGGGCAATCCTCAGGTATCAAATAATTACCCGCAAAACAGGACCAACAGGCATAAAGTGAAGTTGAAATGTGGAGGTGGGGTTCCCTGAAATACATTCCCATTTTATAAGGGGCTTTGATGTTTTTCAAGTGTGACCCCTCTGTCCCAGGTCCAACCATCCTCCTCCTTCTGATTTACTTTAAAAGACATGATCTGGCCTTTGGGCTAACAAGATGATTTGCTGAGGGGGGAGTTTAGAATCTTTCTAACAGTTAATCTCCCACCCTGCCCCAAACTCTTGGATTTGCCATATAATAGCTCACTTATCCTGATGCTTGGGAGACAGTGATGGAGGAAAGGGGCTGAGGACCTAATTGCTAGGGAAGCTAGGGAAGCTACCAGTGCTTTCTCACACTGGCCTTCTGACCCCAGCTGTTCCTAAACCCCTCCCCTGCGTCAACAGTGATCATCTCTCCTCCATCTGCAGGCTCCAATTTCTCCTAGTGATGACCCAGCTGTGGGAAACATCTTGAAGGCAAGCAGAGCTAAACATCCATTTGGCAACACTTAATCCTCCCAAGTATGATCCAATGCAAACCACTATTTCTGCATTTTTAAGAACACTTCTAACTGGAGATTCTTCCTAACGGTTCCTAAGAAGAGACCCCTACACTCTCAAGGGACTTGTCTATATAAAAATGATGAAAAGTGCTTTCTCCACCAAAGGACACGCCAACCTTGACATCCACACACTGCTTCCTGGTGACTGCGGCTTCTCACTGTGAGAGACTAAAGCGTTGGGCCTGCTTTGGTGGTGGAGCTCTACGTGTGGTCTGTCATTTCTGACAAAAAGTGCACCACATTCAGATAGGCAGGTTAGACAGGGCTTTGGGGAAGAGTCACACCACCACATATGCTCTTCCGTACTGCAGAGCAAGTGGAAATGTGTGTAGATGATAACCCATGAAGATATTTCGTGAGCTTAAAGTCACTTAGTGCATCAAATAAATTATCTCTTTCAGGACAGACGACATGATGCCCGCTTGGGTTTTGAATCGTGGGTGGCCTACTCTTTCTGTGGGAGTGGAGAGCACACATTTATCCTTTCTCTCATTTCTTCTTGGACTATTAGAATGTTGTTGTGGTCTTAGAAAGTCCGGTTGGGCTCAAGGCATGAGAGGCTGTGGGAAGACCTGTTTCCTCTACGCTCAGAGTTCACTGCAACTGTGCCAATCAATTCAAGGGTCTGCCCCACTTGTGTAAAATGAGTAAGGGGCTGAGGTTCTCTCATTTGTTAAAAAGTCAAAAACTGATTACTCTTGGCCTGCAACTAGAACATGAAATTTGCACTTAGGAAAAAACATGGCCCACAGGCCTATGGGTAGACTGTGCATCTGTCTGTCCCTAAACATCCATTATGAAAAAATCCAAATTCATTTTTGACTTTCAGAAGTGAATCATGCTGTTGGGAAAATAGTTTTCTCAAATCCACAGCCACCAAAGAAATGGATTGATAGCATTTCTCACCACACTGACAAGGCCAGTAGACCTCTGTTACGACAGCACCAAGCAACACCCAAATGACTATCTTGCCATGTCACCAGAGCAAGGGGCAGTGTTATCCATGGAGAACAGGATTCAAGGCTTAGTCTGTGTGAATCAGTGGTGCAGAGCAGGGCTTTACAGTGGCATTCTCACTGTAAGAACTTACTGTTCCTCATCATCCAAATCCTTTAAGAAGCACCTGTCACAGAGGAAGAACCTCACTTTAGTTAGAAGAGAGCTGAGGGGGTCGACTGGCCAAAGCAGGACAATTACTTGGGTCACCTGTCAGCCAGGAGGCTCTAGTAAAGTCCAGACATGGGCTAGGGAGTTCTCTTGATGCCACTTGGTGCAGTTTCGGGAAAGGTCATGTGGGGAGGATGGCTCTCCCACACTTAATGCTGGGTGCTGGCCACCAGGGCATGGAGAGCCATTGGAGAGGACTGCCTGTCTGCAGCCACCTATCCCTCTTCCTCCCAGCCCCACCTCCTGCCTGCCTTCTGATGGGAATAAGCTCAGAAGCTCTCCACATTCCAGCTCAGCCACAGTGAAGCAGATTCGCTCACAGGTTATCTCTTTTCTGTGGCATAGCCAAGCACAGTGGCTCAACTAGAAATAAACCTATTTCCTACCAATTCCAAACTCTGGAACACATGTCTACTCCAGTCTGATACTGGTAAACACTTTCAGCCAACTTTTATCCAGAGCCAGAGAAAATGCCCCTTCCTCTCACCCTAAAAGCGGGCAGTTTTGTTTAGACCACATGTCTGTTTCTACAGCACGTTTTTCTTCAGCATTCAGGACACTTCCTCAAGTCTAGAGCTGAGTGTGTGGCAATCCACATGTACAGGGGAAGGAGAAACCCGCAGAATGACTCCACAGTTCTCCTAGCAACTCTGAACCAAGACAAAATGAAATCAGGTACACTAGCTCTGAGTATTTCCTTCTCCTTGTCAAAAACCTCTCTCAAGATGCTTTATCCATAAAATTTCATGGAAATGAATTGTGTGCTGGAAACTATTTGCTATAAAGGGAAATATAGGGTAAGGCCTGCCCACGTGTCTAGTACCCATGTTTCAGAGGGCCTCAGTGTAGCTCCCACACGCCACCCCATTCCCTCTAGTCTTCTCCATGCAGCCCAATAAAGGGATTTTCCTAAAATGCAAGTCTGATCATAACTCTATCCTGATTTAAAGCCCTCAGTGACTCCAAAGCCCTTCCATGCTGAGTCTAGCTCCTTCACCCCATCTATGGATTTGTTTCCTCGGGGTCCAGCCCTATCTACCTGAGAGGTGAACCCGTGCCTTACACACAGTGCTCTGGCAATGCTGCGTTCCAGTGGAACCCACCACGGCATTCACACCTTTGCACATGTTCTTCCTCATCCCAGAATGCCCTGCCAACCCTTTTGTTGTCTTAAAACATTCCTTTGTTGAAAAGCTAACAGCCATTGCTTCCTTTCAGGAAGGTTTCTCTGGCCCTCAAGGTAGTTTACTGTTATTTCCTTATGCCACATCGGTGCTCTTGCCTGTTTTGCACTTTGTCTACACACCTCCTATGCCGTAGACTCCTTGAGAGCAGGAACTATGCCCACCCTCACGTCTGGCCCTTGATCCAGGCTCAATGTGGTTCAAGAGGAATGAACCACTGATAAGCAGGAAGTACACCCAGGGTGTAAATTCCAAGGGTCATGCATCAGCAAGATTCCAGCATTCTCACCAAAATGAGGTCTTGCTGTGCAAACGGAATAAAGAGAAATGGTTGGAGGCAGAGTCAATCAACATCATCTCTGAACCACAACCACTCATGCACAAAAGGCTGCATCGGAGGTCATGTGCACCCTTCTCCCAACATTGCTTGCCACTTATTATTCTAGTCATGACAACTGCTCTCCTTTAATGCCAGCTTAATGCCTGATGCTTAGTGGATGCTTAACAAATACTGTGAAAGGATGAATAAACATGAACTCTATTTTTTTCAAAGACAGCATCAAATGATTGGTGTTTAAAGGCATTTTACACATGACGGATTTTTCTGAGGCATTGGTGACCCTGATCATGGGGTTAACCCAATCAGGAAGCAGAACAGAGAGAGGGGCCTGGGTTAGCAGCTGCAGTCTGCACTAGAGGGACACAGTAGTAGGTTTACCTTGCTCATATGTCAGTTCCCTTCCTTCTCAAGTTGCAGCTATGGATGGTATTTCCCCCACCAACCAGAAGGCTCCTGCCTCTTCTTTGTTAGAAGAGCAGCATCAGCACTGCCACAGCCCATGCCATCCAGGAAGTCCATGCACACAGTGAGGGTGAACACAGGTAGTTTCCCACCTTTCCTCCAAGCGCTAACATTATGCATAGAAATGAGCCCTGGACTAAAACCACCAACGTTGGGGATCCAAGTTGTACATTCATAGCCATTGAATGGCCAGACCAACTTGGATTCAAACCTAGGATCCAGATCTTTCTACCCAAACCACATGAGGCAAATCAATTGTCCTTTTGAGGGTTCAGTTTCCTCACCTATAATATGGGAATGATCTTACCCACCTCAAGGGATTATTGTGAGGATTAAAGGATATAGCACATGTGAAGCCTGCACAGTGTCTATAGATGCTAAGTCCTCAAAAGTGGAAAACTATGATTAAGAACCTTCAAAAATATTTTTACAATAATCAGGACAAGAGGAAAAATATTCTTTGAAGACACTGTGCTTTAAAGAGAATGGATTGTCTAATCATTAGGAGTCAACAATGATCATTAACCAATGCCCCATGGAAGAATATGAAAAGATAGTGTTGGCATTTACAACAATAGCTGTGACTATTACCACACCCTGGGACAGACAGATGGTGACAGGGCTGGGGGCACCCAAGCATTTCTCTGGGAGTTAGTCCAAGAGGATTAATCCTGAAGGGCTCATTCTCCCCTGGTGAACCCAGAGTAACTCAGAGTTGGAACCCCAAAGTTGCCAAGGTCAAAATGCCAGTTTCAGGCTGCGAGCAAGTGCTTCTAGGTTTGAGGGAGGGTAAGGGTACACCTGACTGCTGGACAGGAGTGAGCCAGGTACAGCGCATTGCTGCACACGTCATGCAAAGCTAGAAAGTCAGAGCATTGCCTGTGCTGTTTTGATCCTCCTTGTACAACCCAAGGCCAACAGAGGATTAAATTTTCCCCAAATTTTTGTCCTGAGCATGAGACAACTTCTTCCTATGCTAAATTTGGTTTTCGTGTTGAAGCATCTGCGGTGCACGATTCAAATGGGTCACGTTCCCGGCTCCCTGTCTTGTTGGAACCACTCGCAGTGCTCAGGCTTACTTGGCTTGCCCTGTGTCTGCCGCCTCCAACAGCTCTTCCACCCATCACTCTAGAGGTTCCATGAAGAAAGCTCAGGGTTAGCAACTGGGGAAATACAAGCTAAGCCATCAGCCCTTGGGAACAAAGATTAACTTCTTTTGGAGGGAGTGGGATAATTTGGCTGGTTACTTTGAGCAACAGGGTAGAGAAGAGATTTGGAACAGAGAAGAGATTTCTAAATGTGGAGACAGCTCCACCAGCATAAGATTGGATTCCTGTGAAGAAATGGACCTTACTCAGGGGAGGCCTCAACCTGTCAGATTTAGTCTGAGCCCGTGAGAGCTCACAGCCCATTTCTGGCACCCCTGCCCTGGGCTCAGATTGGTGGGCAGCATCCTAACCAGGGTGCCCCACAACTAGGCAGTGTTGTGTAGTGGAAGGAGCGCTGGACTGGAAGTCAGAAGACCTGAATTCTAGTGCAGGCTCTCTCTGCTGCTAACTAGCTGTGTGACCTTGGGCGAGTCACTGAATGTCTCTGGGGCAATTGTAAAGTGAGGGGTTGGTCAGGTGATCTCTAAGTACCCCCTTGGAGTGTGATCCAGGGTCCTATTCTATCCCTCCTGGGCCCTGTGCTTCCAGGGACAGAGATGGGAGAGGGAAGGGATGGGAAGACAGAGAGGAGGCAGAGGGAGACCAAGGGGTCACACATCAGGACTCCACTTTTTCCTTCTTTTTGCTCTTTTTCAGGAAGGAGGGGGTTCGGAATTTCTTTTTCTTCTTTGAGGGAGACTTGGAAGGTGAGCCCTCTGGGGACAAGGGGCCGCTGGTGACTGACTCAGTTTTGTCCTTAGAGGTATCGACGTCCGTGTCAGCGTTAGTGGTCATCTGGCTCAAGGCTTTGCTGAGGATTTCCTCCGCCGTCTGCTCCTCCTCCCTCCCGTTGACCACCACCCCCTCTGGCTGGGCTGTTTCGGGCTCTGTGGGGGCTTTGCTTGTTTCTGTCTTCTTAGTGCCATCTAGAAAAAGATCAAAAGACATAACCAGTAAGAGTTTATTCAGGTGACAGCTTCTACTTGGGGTTAATAGAACCATTTCTAGGCAATTCTGCAAAGTAAGACCAGCCCTGGGAACAAGCCCTCAACAGGACACTACTCTGGGCTCTTGTCTACAAATGTAATATTTGATTGATCTCTGATATTGGTTGATATCTGAACATGGCAGGGGGCCCAGCTGGGGTCCAGCTCAGAGCTTTTCTAGGCTGGAAGGAGGGAACAGACAGAGGGGAGGAGAAAGGCTGTTGGAAGTGGGGAGCGTGTCACATAATGTCTCAGTGGTAACCAGTCAGCTTCGCCATTAAAAATACAGAAATTCCAATGTTTTCATACTCATTTCATTTTCTACACAAGACAGGAACTTTGAGAACTAAGAAGAGTATCTTCCCAGCAGGCAGAGGTGAAGGCAGAGGGAGAATGGGATTCCCTGAGCATGTTTCCAAGACTTGAGTGTTAGCAGAAAGGGGAAGACCCGGGTCAACACATTCTAGCAGCCGGTCTTTATTCCCCTTGGGGAACTTGTTGAGATTGCTGCCATGTTCAAGGTGAGAGCTGCTCAGACCCTAGAAACTAAGCCTTCCTGCCATCCTTCCTCCCCTGCCCGCTCTGTCCCTTACCTTACTTCCACACAAGCTTCAAAATGGCTGGATATTTTGAGGTCATTGAGGGAGGAGAAACTGAGAACACAGACGCTGAGAAGTAGAGAGCAGTGTACAGGCCATCAGGTTCGCTCCCTTCCTACTTCACAGCTAGAAGGCTGAGCGGGCAGGAAAATGACAGGGAGGCCTCAGTGCATGGATCTGCATGTCAGTGTACTTTTCCCTACACGAAGGAAAGAACTGAAAGAAATGTGAGTGTGTGACTATGTGTATGACTGGTGTGCATGAGTGTGAGCATGGGTAGTGTGCAAGTGGGACACTCATAAGTGTGAGGACAGGTGCGTGTGTGATGCGTACAAATGAGTGTGGCAGGTGTATGTGTTGCCACATCACAAGAACGAGTCCCAGCACCATCCCCTACATGGGAATGTGGGCAATGGGGGAGGTATAACCTGTATTCGGGGAAGAGTGGGTGAAGAACTAGGTTTTAGGAAAAGCCTAGGGGTCTTTATAGGTAAGGTAGAGGAAATCTATGGTTTCCCAGGGGGTAGTTGTGGTTACTTAGAGGAGTGTAACTACCTGGGTAACAAGGCTCTCTCCTGACCACTTCTGAGCACTAGCTTCCTCTTAGTACCAAAAACTTTGGCCATTGGCTCCCACTCTTCCCACTGCTTGGGCCATGTTCTGTCACTGCTGAGCTACCAAGTTCTCCAATGTCCTCGATTCTACAGCCCTTACTCCGGTGCCCTCACCTAGTGGTACGCTGGAATGCCATTAGCCATTATGGACACAACCATCTCTGCCCACCCTCCTCTCATCCCTTCAGACTTCCAGTCCCCACACAACCCTTCCCCTGGCATTCTAGCCTATTTCCCTCTGTCTCCTCTTTGTGTCCCCAACCTTTACCCCGCACGATGAATCTCCTTGAATGTTACCTCTTCCTTAAAGTTTTTCTTGGTTCTCATTCCCACTTCCAGGTAGAATTTATCATCTTTCCTTTCCTCTCCACTATGTAAACTTCCAAAACAGTAACTGCAAAACTAGCAGTTATTATTTTTTTTTTATGCCTATCCCCTCCTTTCCCCTTCTAAATTGAAATAAATTAGAGTGAGATTTTTCATTCCACTCCTGTCTGCCAGTCCAGTGTGCATCGCCCTAAGGTCTGGTTCAAGCCATACTTTACTTGTGTGGCCTCCTCTGAAACTGGACAATGATCCTGCCCACCTCCAAAACTACTGCTCCTATGTTCATTTTACACTTGCATGTGCCATTTGTCCTTTTTCATCAGTCTACCAAGCAGACTGTTCAGCACAAAAACTCTGCTTTTTATTTCTCTGACAACGATCATCCATCTCAGTTACAACACGCTTGAGCCATGTTCATTGCTGCTGAATTTTGCCAAGTAAGACCAGGTGAAGGTTCAATGGAGGATGCCTTTCTTCATCTCAGCAGCTGGGCTCTTCTGTGTCCGTGTAGTGAGGTGAGGACATAGGGAAGGAACATAGACCTTGCCTTACTGAAGGAACAAAAGCTGCCTTTTCCCACCTTGGTCTGATGAACCTGGTTTGCTAACATCTTAGGGTCAAACCATGACCTCTAGCCACATCCCCACATAGAGAGGTTCTCTCTTTGCAGCAGGGGAGACATCAGTGGGGGAGGAGGAGCTCACCACAGACTTTTCAACTGGCTTCTGGCACAAGGTCAACCAGACTGATCATGACCTTTACAACAAACGCACTGGGAATTGGTCACTGCCACGCACAGCTTTTACTTCCCTGTTGAGAAGGAAGCTCCACACCACTGCACAGAGGAGCCATAAAAAGATTCATTAAAGACCTTGAAAACATCTGTGATCTATAGTGACACAAGAGCTGGGTGCTCATGCAGCAACAGTCAGAAAGGTCCACAGGGTGCTCAAAGAACAGAGTGGAAGAGCAGCAAGTGGCTGAGCAACGAGTGGACGTGCCAGCTATGCAGACAGGTCTGCAATGGTTTTTGTCTGGGTTTAAAGTCTCAAACGTCAGTATCTGAAAAAAATCACCCAGGAAACTTGCAAAAATGCAGCTTCTCAGTCTCATCCCCACAAAAGACTTTGAAACAAAAGATGGGCCAACAAATATATATTTTTAACAGATCCCCATGTAATTTTGATACAAAAGGTCCAATGGCCACATACTGGGAAACTTGAGATTATTAATAGAAATATATCTCCTCCCAATTCTACCTCCCCCAAGGATGAGAGCACCAATGACAGGAAAAAAAGTGAACTTTCTTATAAATAGGTACAGTAGACACACTGTACCTCCCTTCCACTTCCCATGGCTGGAACATAAATGTTCTCCTGAACACCCAAATGTACTTTTAATGTGTGGTATAGTCAGTGTGTGACATGGCCCCAGTGAGTCATGCCTCCAGGTATGCTCCTGTTTGCTTGTGCAGTCCCTCCCACACTGAATTAGGGTGGCCACAAAACTCCCCATAACCAAAATAATGCAAAGGAAGACTTAAGAAGGCACAGAAACTTCTATTTTTATAGTTTTGGGAACCTTAGACCATGAGGTATAAAGTCCAACTACCCTGATGAAAACACATGTGGACAGGCCACATGGAGGGGCCCTGAGACCACATGGAGAGAGAGAAGAGACCCAGCCATCCCAGTGTCCCGGCTGAGCCCAGTCGCCTAGCTGCTCCTGCCGAGGCACCAGACACATGAGTGCATCATCTTGGAAGTTCCAGCTTACTCAAGCTCCCAGCTGACTGCAGCCCCTGCTGACATCACACAGAGCACAAGACCCATCTGACTAATCCCAGTCAACTCTAGTCAATCCACAGAAGAAATCATTCCTTAAAACTTCTTATTATACATCAATTTAATAACTATCTATTGCTGCATAACAAACACCCTAAAACTTAGTGGCTTAAAATGTCAAGTGGTATATATAGCTCTTGCAATCTGGAGAACATGGTAAGCATATTACTTAGTATTCAGTAGCTCATTTTATCCTGACAACAATGCTGTTGAGTTAAGAAGGGCAAGGATTTGTGTTATTCTCCTATTCTGAAGTGAATTATTTATTTATTTATTTATTTATTTATTTATTTATTTATTTAGAGACAGAGTCTTATTATGTCGCCCTCGGTAGAGTGCTATGGTGTCACAGCTCACAGCAACCTCAAAATCTTGGACTTAAGTGATTCTCTCGCCTCAGCCTCTCGAGTAGCTAGGACTATAGGCACCCACCACAATACCCGCCTATTTTTTTCTTTTTTTGCTTGTAGTTGTAATTGTTGTTTGGCAGGCCCAGGCTGGGTTAGAACCGGCCAGTTCCAGTGTATGTGGCCGCGATTCTGCAGTGTTTTTAAGTAACTTACTTGAGGTGGCTACATTAGTGAGTAGCAGAGCAAATCATATGATACCAAATACAGAGCTATTTCTTTGCAGCCATAGTCAGTTCCCCTAGCAGAGGTCCTCAAACGTTTTAAACAGGGGGCCAGTTCACTGTCCCTCAGACCACTGGAGGGCCGGACTATAGTTTAAAGAAAAACAAAAAAACTATGAACAAATTCCTATGCACACACTGCACATATCTTATTTTGAAGTAAAAAAAAAAACAAAACGGGAACAAATACAATCACACTGCTTCATGTGGCCTGCAGGCCGTAATTTGAGGACCCCTGCCTTAGCGGGTCAGTGGAGGAGTCAGTAGAGCCAGGAGTCAGTCAGGAGCTAGTCAAAGAGAGGGAGCTGGCACGGATGGCCAGATGCAAAGGCTTTCTTTGATGGCCAGGTAGGAGTCAGGAGACACATGAGGAGTAACATCAAGTGACTCAGCACGAGAGGATTTAAAGACATAGAGACAAATGGGTGGAAAAGCTTTCCCTGATCTGGTGGGTGAGGATTTAGCAAAAGTGCAAATGGTGCCTGTTCGGTCAGCCTCGTGTGCCCTGAGGAGCTGGGCAAGCCGTGGAGCAGCCTGGCTATGAAGTCACACCAGTCACCCCCCACAACTGCAACTCGTGCGCCCATCACGCAGGGGCTGCCCCACTACAGCTGTGCTCTCCAGCTCTGGCTGTGCTCCAGGAGTGTCTTCGGGAAGCTTGAACTTTCTCACAACTCAACCACAGTGTGCCTCTGTAGGGGAGGATGCCAAATACTGCTACAGTGGGTATGGTAGCAGGTGTGGGTAAACAGTATCCCGTCCATCTCACACCCTCCTGCCCACTGACCTTCCCAGGAGCTCATATGAAATTGCCACCTCCTTGACCCACTCCTGCCATGAACCTTCTCTCTAGCCCTGGGCTCCTTCCTGCACTTGGAACACAGGTGCTGATGGATGCTGAGGAACCTAGCAAGCCAGGCCCTCTAAGCATCCCCACAGGGCAGTTGGTCCCCAAGGACATTCAGGCTCTGGCCCACAGCCCCAGAAGGGGTCATGGGCTCCTTAGAGGTGTCTGTACCTTAGGAACAGGGTGGGGAAAATTCTTAAGGGCCATGAGCACTCTGCCCTCAGGGAGTGCCTGAGAGCTGGCCCCACTGCCCTCTCACTTTCCACATCTCCCATAGAGAAGTCTAGTCCACATACACCACATGTGGAGTTACCCATGAATTTTACAGCCAGGAAACCTCCCAAAGGCAGGGTTGTGAGTTGCAAGAAAAAAAACTGTGGACAAATATATTTCTTTTGAAAGAATTCTCCCTCCCCCATTGCAAGTGTCGGAGTGAGTTAGTAAACAGCCTCTCTATACTTACTACAGAGACAAGTATTCAGAATCGGAGGAAACTCCTTTGATGAAGGCACAAATGGGAAGAGAAAGGAAGACATTGTGGAGACAGATTGACAACACCATGATGAGACACAATGAACACAAACAGTTGGGGGACATCCACTTGGGGCTCTGGCCTCAAGCAGATGGGTTTCCTCTGGCAATGCTGGGCCAGCACTCAAGGTACAGTTCACTTGTGCAGGCACTCAGGGGTTGGGAGATTCTATGGAAATCTACCCGTATGGCCATTCTACTCATGGGGGAAAGCCCAACAGGCCACCAAGTTGCTGCTCTCTGAAAGGCACTACAGCCCTCTCTCATGGGGATCTCTGGGGGACCCAGGGGAGAAGTGGCCATGCCCTGAAGTGATTCTAGGAGCTCCCTAAAGACACTTTCATGATTGAGGTGGCTAGTGACTAGAATAGTATTATTATCCATTATATGTATACTATTAATCACAACCACAATTACATTTTATATTAAGTCACACTTTTAGTCTTCAAAGTATGCTTTCACCTACACTTCCCTTATACATATAAAAACTTTAAAAACAGAAAATATTAGTAGCCTCATTTGACAGACAAGGAAACTGAGGCACAGAAAGGTTATTTGATTTTCTAAAATTAGTAGTTATTATTAGTTAGCAGTTCGGTTGGGCCTAAAACCCAGTTCTTAAAACTAGTACCTCTCTATGGCAGCTGATCTTGACCTGGACTACACTTCAGATTCCCCTGGAGAGATTTTAAAACTCCAGGCTGGACTCCTCAACCCTTCTCCCAGACCATTTAACTCAGAAATGGTCAATCCTGATCCCCAGGTATTCCAATGTGTAATTAAGAGAATGACAGCACAGGCTTCACCGGACCTTAGGCGCCATCCCAGACTTAATGATCAGAATCCTCACTTTAACAAGCCCTTCAGGTGGTCCTCATGCACACTGAAGTCTGAGAACCTGGCTAGCATATCTGGAAAGGCCCAGCAGCCCCAGTCAGTCTGAGCTACGGGTGAGGAGGCTGTGGGTTGGTCATTAACTCACTCATCATTGCTTACACCAGGCTTAAGTGATAAGGTGTATTGTCATAGATTGTGAATGGAACAAGTTGAAATTTGGTAACTCTATTTCAGATTCCCTAGAAATAGCAGAAGGGAAATATTTTTGGATTGGGAGAGCAACACCTGTTGAAGGCAGGGTCCCCTCAGTGTGTGCACCTGCCCTGCGCTCCATGTAGACAACTTTCTCAGCCTGTGGCTGTGCCTGCCTCCCTCCCAGCCTGCTCAACTCCACTCACCCTCTGAAGACTTGGAAGGAGAAACCACTGGGCTCTTTGTCTCTGCCTTCTTTTCTGGGCTCTGCACTGGGGAAGCAGGGGCAGACTTCAGAGGTGAGCCAGACTCCTCTGCAGTGGTTTCTTTCTCTCCTGAAATACAGAAACCCACCTCAGAACAGGAGTCAAATAGAGGAGAGATGGGCCGAGACAGCATTTAAAAATGCCTTTTTTTCTACCTGATCATCATTTCCCCTGGCTGACAATGACCTTCTGGTGGAAGTTAGCTGTTCCCTAGTCGTGTTGTTTCTGCTGCTTCCTCTGGAGTCAAACGGGACAGTCAGAGTAGGGTTATTTTCTTCATCAGTGCATGCACCGATGGAGCATGTCACCCTGGTGAGCATGGCCAGTCCAGAGCCTGGTCTGCATTCTTGTTTTGCCTCTGAAGAGGACCAACCAGGCACTTTAGGTTGTAAGCACAACAATGAGCAAAAGGTGGACCTACAGAGAGCCACCTACTGAGGGTGACAGCTTGGACACACCCACAAGCTGAATTATGTGTCTTAGACCCAAGAGCTCCAGAAGCAAACAGAAGAGACGAGTCACCCTAGGTGGGGTGCAGAGGGTAACAGGAGGCCTTCCCAGCTAGAGGGGGTTTGAAATGGAACCTGAAGTGTTGATAACTTTGGATCAGGAAAGCCAAGAAGGGGAACCAAGGCACGAATGAGGGCCTACAAACTACTGTGAGTATGAATATTTAGTAGTCAACATGGAGAGAGAGGCCCAACTAAAGAGTGTGAAATAAAGGAGTGAGAAGCTGGGCACCGTAGCTCAGTCATTAGAGTGCTGGCCCTAAACACCAGGGGCAGGTGGGTTCAAATCTCACCTGGGTCTGGTTAAGGAAGAGAAACAAGAAAACAAAGAAAAAGGAGAAAAAGGAAAACAAAAAGATGTCAGCTGGTGGAGAGTTTTGATTGCCAAGACTAATTATACCAGACCTGATAGAAAATAGTAATTAAGACTATTAAAACTATTATAGCTGACATTCATCTGGTGCTCACTGACTTGAGCTGTATTCCCAGGCACTTGGCTAAGCACTAAGGATCCTTAACACCTTTATGCCCAGGTGGGAGGGTCTAGTGAGGTCCTGGAGACACCATACAACTGTTAAGCACAGAGTGACGAGGGGCATTATTACAATTAACAGAGTGATGGTAATAAGATTATTTTGCAATGGGGTAGAAAGGTCCTCTCTGGGTAGTCTTGAGCTCTCCCCTCCACCCCCAGGAGATTTTGGAGCAGTGGTGCCTCGGGGTTATTTACCATCAAGTTCTAGTTTCTTCCTCTCCACCTCTTTCTTGTACTCCTCCAGCTCCTGGTCAGTGAGTTGGCTGAAGGGGTTGGGCACCGTCTCCTCTGAATCATCTTTGGTATCTGCGTCACCCTTGGACATCAGCTGGCTCTCTGTGGACTGAAAGTTAACCACAGAGCATGTGTTGCTCTCTGAACGCCGCAGGTGGGGTGCAGGCCCCAGCTTCCTTTCAGACTCATGTGGCTGCCAGTGGTCTTGCTAGGGAGAACGTGGCATGCAGCTCCTTGGAAACAGCTCGGGGCCTTGGGGTAGGGGTTTTTCATTCCTGCCCCTTGCTAGCTCACCCTCAGACCCAGATTTTGCAACTGCTGGGAATACAGGGGATGCACACTCTGCCCCTAAAATAAAATCAAAGGATGCTCCCAAGCAGAAGAATGACATGCCTTTATTGTAATCCCTTCTACGGACACTTCCAAGCCATCACTATGCAAATACAGTTGGTGGCCCAGTCACTCAGCCAAAGCCCAGCAAGCAGAGCATTGGCTCAAGCAAGCTTCATGCCAGCCATTCCCCACAACTGCCCTGCCCCCCATCCCCTAACAGCAGTGCAAGCCACAACACACAGCATTAAGTCATGCAAAACATAGCGCCTTCAGCATTCTCAGTCCAAACTGTTAGTCCTGTTGTGCACACAGTCATGAATTAAAAGGGGCCAAGTTCCTGAGTCTTGAATCTTCAACCTGCCTGTACTGCAGGTCCCTGCACGGACATTGGCAAAATCACTGTGTTTTGCCACCTTTGTGGAGTCCCTGGCTCTGGGGAGCTGATCAGCCTTGGTTAAGCTTCAGGAATCTTCTGAAGCTTTAGTCCTAAGACAGGGACTAAAATTCCGACTCCTCAGCCCCTTTTCCTATTCAGCATCCTCATCCTGGCAATGGAGAATGCAGTGCTCTGAAGCTGCAGAGGAGCAAAGCAGTGTGGAGCCCACCAGTCCTCCCTGCCCTGGCCCGCAGGCCCTTCTGATGATGGGCCCCAGGCTCCTTACAGGAGGGAGGCAGCAGCAGGCCCAGTATAAGGAATATGGGATCAGAGGAGCATCTAAGAACCCCTGAAGAGGGACTCTGAGAAGAGCACTTGGCATGAATGGCAGAGTTGCTTTTCATTTTCTAAACAATTTTGCTCATTGACTTAAACTCTCACCACCCTCCCAGAATCATGGGCGATTCCTGTCCTTGACCCTGAGTGTGTTCAGCACTCCTCATCTTGCTGAGTGTGAGTGGGGTGGAGGTGGGTGTGATGATACAACTCCCATGCTTCTCCTGCCCATGGGCACCTGCACTGTGTTGGTACCTCATCTCAATCTATTCTGTAGAGAGGAACATTTCCTGTATTTCCACACTTTTTAGTGTAAGGAAAATGCCATGCCCATTGTGACCTTGCAATGAGCAACAATGCCTTCAAACACATGCCAGAACTCAGAAACTCACCCATTTTATGAAGCACTAGACAAAACACTGTTCTATCTCAAGCAGGAAAACATTAACTATATACTTTCTAACTCTACATAGGTTTATACAGACAGCTACCTGTCCCTATGTATAAGAGTCCCTGCCCCCTCTCAGTGGGTACATGAGCATCCTTCCAGAGCTCTGGCTGGGTGATGCCATATCCTGACACAGTGGTCAGAAATACGCAGGGCTGGGCAGACCTGGGGCACCTGAGAGCCACCATCCTCCTGCCCATGAGTCCCTACTACATGGGGACCTAATAGGGCAAAGCAGAGCGCCACCCAGAAGGAATGGAAGCCAGCATCACTCCTGTGGGCAGGCAGGGCCGCTGTTCCCCTGCTCAATGCCCAGAGGGGGTGATGAGACATCATCCTCCCAGGCCTCAAGGCACCCCTGTGAGGTGGACCTCCACTTTGCAGCAAGAGCATCGGCTCACAAGATCACAAGGAAAGGTGGGCATGAGACTCAGGGGTCCTGCTGCCCAGCCCCAGGCATGGAAGACCCAGAAGACAAACATGTTCTCCCTCCATCCAGGGGCAGCCTCTGCTGTACCGGGCTTCGGCTCTTCTCAGCAATGACGCTTGCCAGGAGCTGGGACTGAGGACCTGCCGACTTCACATCTTGTCGGTTTTGTTCTCGAATCTGTGTGGAGAAAAGAGGTAGAGTGAGCTGGCTGCTCAGTGTCAGAGCTGGAGTTTGGGAGTGGGCATACTGGTGTCCAGGGTGGCCTGTGGCAGGAAGGTCCCCCTGTGGTATGGGAGCCTGTCTCCTATTCTAACACAATCTGTCCCCTCCAAGCCGTGGTCTCACATCTGCTCCAGAGTGAGTCAGCAGTTTGAAGGAAGGGCCAGATGTTTGTGATCTCTGAGGAGGTGCTGAAGAGTGAAAGGAGGCACAGCAGGTCCTTAGGGAGGTTCTCAAAAATTTTTTTGGTACTATAAATGATATATTTTTATATAAATAACTTCTTCAGAATAGAAGTGGTAGTAAGACAGCAGCATTGTTTGTGGGTTTTTTGTTTTTTGTTTTTTTTTTGAAGTTTAAAAAAATTTTTAAAAAATTTTTTAAAATGCAAAATATAACCAGGATACAAATGTTTTTGGTTACGTGTGTTGATTTTGTTATGCTTGAGTCAGGGTTATAAGTATGCCTATCACCCAGGTAGTGTTCATTGAACCCCAAAACCCATTAGGTTTTCGTCCATCTCCTCTCCCCCTTGTTTGACTTCCTCTGAGTTTTACTTCCCTCTGTGCACACATGTGCTCATCAGCTAATTTCAGTTTCATAGCAAGTACATGTGGTATCTGTTTTTCCATTCTTTAGATACTTCATTTAGGAGAATGGTCTCGAGTTCCATCCAAATTGTTGCAAAAGGGTTTAATTCAAATTTTAATATTCATTCATAAGACGCCCCTAAGGAATCTGTTTCAAATACAGATTTCTAGGGGCCCTACACCTATGGAATCTGAATGTCTGAGGTTGGAGGACCCAGAATCTGATTTTCTTTTCATTTTTTACATTAAAAAAAATTTTTTTTTTTCTTTTCTTCCTTTAGCGATTCTTTTGCCCTTAGCCTCCCAAGTATCTGGGACTACAGGCGCCTGCCACAATGCCCGGCTTTTTTTGGTAAACAGGTTCTCACTCTGGCTCACTCCATTTCAGAATGGTCTTGAACCTCTGAGCTCAGGCAATCCACCTGCCTCAGCCTCCCACAGTGCTAGGACTACCAGAGTGAGCCACCACGCTGAGCCGTGGGATTTGAACTTTAACCAAGCGCTGCAGGGGGTCTGGGCCCCACACCAATACCCTGTCCTTTGAGTCATCTGACCTATTGGAAGTAGCCTACTATCACGGCAGTTTTTAAAGTAATTTTGGAAATATAAGTGAGTGAACTATGGCAAAAGTCCAGAAATTTTAAATATAAAGGATCTTGAAATCTTCAAAATGAGCCCAAAGGAAAATAGCATAAAATTCATAAAAACTCAATTTGTGGGCAGGTCTTTCAGACATATCTAATATGTAAAGCGAGTGCCCTGCATGTGAAGGAGCTACACAGGACTACCCGAGTACTGCCCTTAGCACAGCACCTGGTGCACAGTCAGTCAATGCTAGTTTCTTGCTGCTCTGGGGCATTTGGGATGTTGGTGAGTCAGGCACATCCTGGGGACTCAGCTTGTGTCTGCAGGACTTGAGATCCTTCTCCATGGGAGGAGGGAGTGAGCGAGGAAGCCCCCACCTTACCTTGTTCCTCATCTCCAGCACTTCTTGGGGGTCGGTATAGAGAGGCACAAATTGGTTTGGGTTTTCGATCCGTATGGGCATGCCACTGCTGGACTTTTCCACCTCGTCAGCCTTCATCCACTGTACAAACACAAGGACATGTGGCCAGGTGAAGGGGCAGACCCAAGCGTCTTGCCCAGCAGTCCCCCTGAGAATTGGGCCCACTGGCTTACACAGAATGTCACCAAGACTATATACAAATGCTCTCTCATCTTGGGACTCCTCACTGCCTGTATCCAGAAGCAGAGATGAGCAGCAGCTAACCCAGCTACCAAAGAAGGCCTTCAGGCTAAGGGTTGGCCATAAAGAACACTGGAGAGCCAGGGGCAGAGTCCTGAGAACCAGCTTTGACAGACAGGCAAACCTCTTGGACTTTAGTATTAGGCAAGCCACTTTGAGTCTGGAGGGCTTCATGTTTTTTTATGAGGAGCTATTCTATTTGGCTTGTGGCTACTTCAATGTTAATGTTAATAAAAAATCAAATTGAGAGTCTATGTGTGGGAGAAAGGGAGAGAGAGAAGATAACTCAATAGAAGTGAATGTCCCACCCCCTCCTGGGTTTGCATCATATCTACAGTCCAAATGTTGGATGCTCAGCCTTTGAATTTCCCAGAAGCCCCCTCTGGATGTGAGAGCAGGAAGTAAAACCCAACTGCCCCTGGGTTGTGTGCTGCACAAGTGGCCTGGTCCAGCTGCCCTCTGGAGAAAGCTGTTCCTCAGATCCAAAAACTGAGTGCAAAGGTGCCAGAATGAGCTGATCAGGAGCTAAGTGGCCTGAGCAGCCTCCCAGATGCCCAGTAGAAAGCCTGAAAAGGAAATGGCACTGGTGTCTGGCACTAGGCACAGGAACTGTTACTCTGCTCCCTTTTTAAAGCTGCTTCACCCCACAAATGCAGCCCACTCCCGTCTCTGGACAGGTGTCTTGGGATTCCCCCTTACCGTGGTCTTCGGCCGGGGGCTGCCCATGCTCCTCTGGACCTCATCCGCCACGTTGACCCGCAGGTAGGTATTGGGTGTGTTGAGCCAGCGGGTCTTCTCCTTCTGCTGTTTCTGGGCATGCTGTCGCAGGGCGGGGACTGGGACACCATCCTCCTCGAACACAAAGGCTGTGACAGTGGCTGGAATCTCCACCTCACTCTTATGTTTGGTTTTCTCTTGAACAAAGGGGTGGCGATATGTATAGCCTGTTCTGTAGCCCTAAAAAGAACAAGAATAGAACTACTTATGGTGGGGAAGACATGCACGCATCCACACATGTACTGCTCCCACCCATTAAAGGACTCAGTTTAAACCCAAATCTCTATAAGACAGCCCAGGACTTGCCACTCTTCTAGTATATATTTCAGAATTGTTCCCTCTTCCTGGTCCCCCCAACCTTCTCTTATTCCACCCCAACAAGCCCTCCCCGGTCAGGACTGAGAAAATCCCTAGAACCTCGCAGAGCAGATAGACAGAGCTCTTGACCCTGAATGTCCCCTCCGTGGTTCCCAGCTCTGGTGTGCCCTGGAATCACCCGGGAGCTTTCCATAATCCTGTTGTCCGGGCCCTACTTCAGAGCTTCTCATTCAACTGGACAATGGCGTGTGGGCTATGAGATTTTTAAAAGCTTCCCAGCTGATTCTAACAGTCACTCTTCCCTTCCTCGACCCTGAAGCTTAACTATTTCCCTCTTGGAATCCCAAAATCTGACTCAAGATCTGACATGCCTGTCCCCTAAGCAATACTCTTTCCCTCAGAGCTGGAAGTGACAGCTGCTCAGTGAGAACAAACATTCAGGACTCTTGGCAGTTACTGAAGGAATACTTGGCTCTCCCTGCCTTTTTCTTCTTTTATTTTTAAATTAAAATGGCATTAATGTATTTTTCTGATTATAAAGAAAATACATACCCATGTGGAAAATTAGGCAATATAAAAAAAAAAATAAGGAAAAAAGTGAATTTTGGGCAAAGTCTCACCTCCAGAGACATCCACTAAAAAAATCTTTCTAGTCATCTTTCTATGTATACATATGTGTGCATTATGTTTGATCGCTAGTAAAATAGGATATTTCCAGTTACATATAACGGCCACCTGAATCTCTTCCTTTGTAAATTGTTTATGCTCTCAGCCCATTTTTTCTATGGAAATGTTGCTCTTTTCACACTGATTTGTAATATCTTTTTTTATATTAAGAATATTAATATTTTGCCTGCCACAGATGTGGCAAGTATTTACCCCAATAATTTGTCTTTGTTTATGGAGGGAATTGGTTTATAGAAATACATGTTTTGAATTTTTAATGTAATCATAGTTGTCAATATTTTTCAGCATGATTTCAGATTTTTCTGCCATGTGTGACAAGGTCTTTCCCAACACAAGGGCATCAAAAATATGAACATGTTTTTAATACCCCTATGAGTTCATTTTTTATGTTTAAATTTTTGATAATTCAGGAATATCTCTTGTTAGAAGGAATGAGGCAACAATCAGCTTTAATTTTCTTTCCCTAAGGACTAGGTAGTCTTTCTTTGCCCCACTGATTTATAAAGTGCCTGCCTATGCCGTGTTAAATTCTTACATGTTTTGGGCTTTTTTCTGGATTCTTTAAGCTGTTGCACTAGTTGCTTGTCCATTCTGCTACTATTTTAGTAGCCATGTAATTACTAAAACTTTATCACCTTTTAACATGGCCTGGAATTAGTATCTCTAATTACTTTTCTTTTTACAGTATTCTTCTAGCCATTCTGAATTTCACATGGAAAGACATTTTGTTAAGTACTGTGTCTTCCCCCCAATGAAAGAATTACATTGAGTTTATTGAGTAATTTTGGAAAAGTGACCTTTTAGCCTATTGAAGCTTTTTAACCAAGAATAAATAATAGCTTTTCATTGATTTCAGGTTTTCTCTCATGTCTATTGGTAAAGTTTTATAGTTATACTTAAATGGTTTTTTCTTAACATTTTAGGATTTTGCTGCATTTGCAAATAGGATTACTTTCTCTCATTATTATATCATTGAAGTAATTAATGTTAAGATACAAAATGAATGATTTTGTATTTTCATTATTGACCACCTTAAAATATCCTCATTATTTCTAATATTTTTTCAGTTGATTTTTTGGGATGTCATAGGCATATGACCATATTATCTGTAAAGAACAATAATCTTGTTTCCTTTGAAATATTAATAGCTCTTATTCTTATGCCTCACTGCCTCAGATTGAGTTCCGATATTATTCAGAACAATATTAAATAATAAGGCTAAGAGCAAGAATCATTGTTTTGTTTCAAAGTTTAATGGAAATACTTCTAGTGTTTCAGCATGATACTGACTCTTGTTTTGAGAAATATCATTTTAATTAATATAAAATAAGTGTCCTCCTGTCCCAATTAACAGCTTTTATTTTTATAAATTGATGTTAAATTTTTATCAAATATATTTGGATAGTAAAATGATCAAAAGGTTTTTATCCCTTGACTCTTCAATATTGTGAAATACATTTACAAGATTTATAATATTGAACTATCCTTGAATTCTAGGAATGAACTTTCACTTGGTTATTGTATATTATTATTCTGATGTTATGCTCAATACTATATGCTAGTTTTCATGCAGTATCTTTTAATTGACATTCAAATTAAAATTGGTCTAAATGTGTTATAATTGTTATGGTGTAGTATCCTTCTTTCCTCTTTGCTAAAACAGTTTAAATAGTGTAAGAATCGTCTGTTTCTTAAAGGTTTGAAAGAATTCCTGTATGAAATCATCTAGTCATCTATACTTCATTTAAGTATAGCTTGCTTAGCACACAAATGTTAATGGGAGTTGTATTTTTGTCATGGATTATACTTTTTATCATTATAAAGCAACCTGTTCAGCCTGGTAATAAAATGGAGATTATTTGAAGGAACTAAAGGCAGAGAGAAAAGTATTAATTATTGCAATGATCTTCTTCATAATAAAGAAAATCTGAGGCCATGGCAGTGAGGATGAGGAAAATGAATCAAACAGAAATATTATGAAGACGTATTTCATATTTAGCTTTTCTGAGCATCTAAAAAGTTATAATCTCTTGCTGCAATTAGCTTATTTTCTTATTGCATATGCTGTCCTCTTGTTCTTACATTGTTGCCTGTTTATACCCCATATTATTAACTAAATTGTTAGCCACTATAAGAAGAAAGAATGTCTTAAGAATTCTATATCCTTGAAAGAACCAGCCCACTCCTAGACACATGCCAGTTTAATTCCTTACATGACTGACTCATTCATTCATTCATTACAATAGGACATTGTTATAAGGCATCTGCTTAAGAAGAGGAAATTAGTATTATGTGCTTTCTGCATTAGAGTCATAAGATTAGAAAAAAGACAGAGCTAACTACTTGAGAGGTGTCAATTATAAGAGAGGAGCTATGTTCTGATTACTGTTTTCTCATAGAGAGCACTCTACAGAGCTGATAACACCCACAGTTCTCAGTGGGAGTAGCAACAGCCATTTTTAAGAAAACTCAACTATGTACTATTAGAATGACCATAAATTCTAAATTAAATTGCTAATAAGGCTTTAACAATTTAGCTGTGATTCTGACAGTTTTCTCATGCCCACCCAATCCTTGTACTGCCTGGCTCCAGAGGGTTAAGCCTCCATGGACTGGCCTAGAAGGGCAATGGCAGGGGACTCACCAGGTTGTCCAGCATTCTCATGAGGGCCTCAAACTCGTGCTCTCCTAGCCGGCTCTTCTGCATGGGCCCAAAAGTGCTCCCAGCCCACTGCACAGAGCCCACCTCATGGGGCCGGTGCTTCTCCTGCTCCAAGAGAATGAGGTTCTCCACTCCCCCAGCACTGGACAGAGCTGACACCTGCAGCAAAGAGCAGAGAGCTCTCAGCCTGTGTGCACTCTGTGAGTAGGGGTCATAGAGGTGAACTTAGACATCAGAAATGTCTGGGAAACTGAGGAAAAGCTGCCTAAACTCTTTGGGCATGAACCCATTTCCAAGGAAAAAAGGCATTAGTAGTGACTTTCCTGATGTTGGTTCTTAGACAATACAGAGAAGAAGGAAATAGTAAGTGTTAAAACTTAGTAAAACATAGAGAAGACTGGGACGTTACCTGGGATATAGATCCATTTAGAATTGTGAGTATTTCTGGAGAAGGAGACTGGATGAGATTGGCTTCAAAGGGGACTTCAAGGGTTTGTAACATTTTATTTTTATTCAAAAGAAAAACATTTGAAGCAAAAAGGTTAAGAATATTTGTTCAATCTGAGTGGTGGGCATAAATGTCTATTATATTGTTCTATTTTTCTGAATGTTGGAAATGTCTATTTCTTTTTTAAAGTCACTTGAAAGAAACAGGCTGGCTTCTTTACCAATGAAAACTGGATGTAATCTGATGGGATGCAGAAAGACTACATCCTCCACAGACGCAGTAAAAGATGATGGATAAAATGTTGATAGTGCACAGCCGAGGGTCAGAAGCACAGAGGTTACAGGGCTTCTACCCTGGACTGACAGTGTTGGTCCCACTGTCTGGTGTCCATGGGGAGGGGATGATGCAACTGGTTGAAGGCAATGAGGTTTGGCTATTAGAATAAGAAGTGTGTACATATAGCAGGTGATTTTAGAAATGATCCTAGAAAAACATTCATTAATCTAAAAAATCCCCTACTTTTCTAACTCCATGGTCACCTTTTGGTCAGAATGTACCAGATATAATCAGTCAGGGTTTGGCTTCCTGAATAACCTGGCCACAGCGAGACAAGGTGGCTTTGCAGTTGTCTAGGTGGTGAACCGTTGTTTTGCACTGCACATTCTGAGTAAGATTCCATATCCCATGTAATCCTGCTTATGATGGGGGAACTGCTCCAGCCACATAAACTTCTAGTGTTTCAGTCGCATTGTGACAGTTATTTCCTCCTAAAAATAAAAGAATCTATAGCCTGCTGATAAATACAGGTCTATAAACCCAGAAGGATGGGGACAGACCCTGGAGTGTGTTGAATTCATCAGTGTTGACAAATGCCCCTGTGTACCTCATGGAGCTCAACCAGGCAGCTTTCCCTGGCAACCCCCGGTACCCTGTGAAGAGGAGAAAGCAAGGATATTTTCCATTCCTTTCTCATCCAAGCCAAATGTCCAGCTGAAGGCAGCATAAAGTAAGTGTTTAAGGGCACAGACGTGGGTGCCAGGCTGCTGGGTTGAATCCTGGCTCTACTACTGTCTGTGTGACTTTGGGCAGCTATTTGCTGTACCTGTGCCTCAGTTTCCTCACCTGCAAAGTGAAAAGAGCAGTACCTACCTCACGAACAGCATTAAGGTAACAGTTGTAAGGTACTGAGGAGAGCACCTGGCACACAGGGAGGTCCTTATGAGGCTTTTGATTAGTGGTATCTGAGAAGCAATATCCCTGGGCATGGTCATTAATGGGGAAGGCGAGAGCAAGACAACTGCCCATGACCTTGCAGGAGCTGCTCCGCCCTCTTCCCTCTTCCTCCACTGGTTTCCATGGTGATGGGTAGCAGATGGAGAAGAACTGCCTGAGTTCCTACCCATCTGCCTGTCAGCAGAGCAGGGATCTGCCTCTCTCAGCTGGGGATGACCCAGTTTCCTGGAACCCCAAACTGATGGGGAACAAAGAGAACACCATCCCCAGGAGAATGGAGTAGGCTCTCCTCCTTGAATACTAACATGACTACAGTCACGTCTGCTTGTTTGCCAAGGTCACGGAGGGAGAAAACTGGGCCCAGGGTGGAAACAGAGCTTCAGCGCCGGCCACTCCACCCAAGTGACCTGCCCAGGGTGACAATCCAAATGGCACCTGCAGACTGCTGCCTCTTGGGCTCCTTCACACCCTGATCCACCCATACCTCTGGTCTACCTGTTCCTGTTTTTCTTCACATCTTCTAGCTCCATTCCTCCCTCTAGAAGCCTCTCTGCTCCATCAGCTGAGCAAAAAGTCACTGGAGCTTTTCTGAGGTTATCTGTCTGAATTGCCTGAGGTGATGTAATGAGGTTTCATCAAACCAGTCCTGAGAAGAAAGTGACAGCAGCTGGGGGCCTGACAGGGACAGTGGCCGGCAGGTCTGCCCTTGAGTGACAATGGCTATTCTGCCTTTGGTTGTATCACCCAGCGGCCATTCTAGGAGTCTGGATTGAGGAGACGCGCACTTCGCTTTGAGGGGACACATGAGCATCTCTCATCATGCATTTCTAGGATGCTCTGTCTTGGTTAAGAGATGAGGTTTCTACATGAGCTATTGTCTCACTGAGGTCTCTTCTTTAGAAGAAGGATGGGGAGCTCTTAAGAGTTAAGGTACAGGGTGGGAGGGATAGTAGGGGATAGTAGGGGGACCACAACTAAGAGCACACTGCAAGTACAAGTTGGTTCTATCATGTGTAGAACACAAATGTCCTAATGCTATAATTGGGTAAATGAGATGAAAGCTATGCTGATCAATATGATGTAAGCACTCCAATTTGTACAAATAATCAACACACTGAAACGGGCATAAATGTATTTATGATCTATGTACAAAAGACTTAATAAAAAAAAAAGAGAGAGTTCTTACACCGGTTAGTTGTCAGAGGTCAAGGTCAGCATCTTTGGTTGGACAGAGAGGCCACCACTTCAGAAGGTACAATCTGGATCCTGGGTCCATCTTTCCCATATCATCCTTTTCTGACCACTTCCTCTGACATTTCCTCACTACCCTCACAACTGTCCTCTCAACCTGTTCCTATAAAGACTATTGAAGGGTACTCTAGCTATTTTTTCTTTTTTTTTTACATAAAACCAAAACTATTGAAGGGTACCGTGGAGGAGCCTCCACTAGTGATGCTTCTGGACAGATCTCATTCTTCCCAGAGAAACTCCAAGAGAAGGGCAGACGCTCTTCCCCTTGGCACTGCTCTGCCTGGGCCAGCCAGGAGAGGGTAGATGCGACGCCAAAGACCGTAGCAAAGAGCTGTCTTGCCTAGGAGTAAACAGCCTCCCCTTCTGTGAGTTTAATCCTAAAAGTGCCATCACAACAGCTCTCTTTGTCTGAAAAGCCTTGTCCTAACAATGACCCACTAGGCCCCACATCTGTAATTGAAGGATCAGAGACTGGAGGAGGGCAAGTCCCACACCCATTGGCACACAGGCCAGAGTAGGAGGAGGGAGCCCATCAGCCTGGCTAATAGCCTTTCCAGGGCTGGGCAAGGCCCCCAACTCACCCTGGCCAATCTGCGGCAGTGATGAGAGTATACCTGGCTTATCCAACACAACCTTGTTGATAAAACTACAGATCTGTTTGATTTTCTATTGCTTCTCCGCCAAGTCCTCAAAGGGTTGATCACTGACACTCACCATTTCCCCCATCCCAGGGACTCCATGATGGGCTCCCTGGACCTCACCTTGGGGTTGCCCTGGCTGCCATGCCAATGCTCCATTGGCCTATTCTCTACTTTTTCTGGACTTGACCATGTTCTGCCTTTGCCCTCTTCCCTCCACAAAAAAAGGAGTCCTACCTGTATCTGTTGGTCATAGCTAGGTGTATCAGGTACAGAATTAATTTTGAGTATGAAATTTCAGAAGAGTGGAATTGTGTGATAGCAGAGAAATTGGGCAAGGCTTTTAGAAGTCTAGGCTCAAAGGACTCCGTGAGTCCCAGCCAGTGGGGTCACTGCCTTTGTGCACAGACCCTGGTCAGAGCCCACGCTCAGCTCACTTCCCGGAGGGATCTGCTCACCTGTATCTCACATGCAGCCTGTAGGTGGAAGACCTTATAAAACGCCTCCTCTACAGTGTCACCTAGAGCAACCACTCCATGATTTCTTAGCACCAGGATCTGTAGAGAAGTAAAGAACCAATTAAAACCTTATGCCTTCTAAACTTTAGTTAAGAGAGAGATGTTTTTCATTTTATTCAGATTGATTTCCACATCCCTTCTGTTGAGTTTAGTCCTAAAAGTACCACCACAACTCTCCTTGTCTGAAAAGCCCTATCCTAACAATGATGCACTATGCCCCACAACTATAATTGAAGGATCAGAGACTTGAAGATCCCAGGTCCCTGCTCCTAACTCCTTGCTCATTTTCTCACATTAAATACTCCTATGTTACCTCCCTGATGGTTTTAACTCTTAAGAATGTAAAGGCATTTTTAAGCTGAGACTAAACAGCTTGGTCAATTTCTTTTGGCAATGTCTGGGTCTTTAGGCCTTGGAAAACTTAGAAGCTTGAAAAACTGGAGTGTATGTTAAAATGAATGAAATTATTACTGGACATGGTGGTGGATGCCAGTAGTCCCAGCTACTTGGGAGGTGGAGGTGGGAGGATCACTGGAGCCCAGGAGTTTGAGTATAGCTAGGGAGACATAGCAAGATACTATCTTTATATTTAAAAAATAACAAAGCAAATGAAATTATCTGATGCCCAGTACAATGGTCCCACCTCAGAAGCAATTTCTTGTTCCTCTGACTTAGTCAACTTGGGAGTTAAACCCAAGGAGGTGGATCTGCAAAAACAGGGGAGTCATATCATCACCTCTCTGTGCCTCAGGTTTCCACTCCATAAACTCAACGAGGCCCTGCCAGCTCTAAGATCTCACAGCTCTATTAAAGAAGCCATAGTGACCTTCTAATCTAACTCACTGCTTTTACAGATGAGGATACAAAAGCTGAAGGAAATGGAAAGTCTCTCAGCTACTTAGAGGCAGCATCTGAGATTCTCGGTATGGGTACAATGTTTCTGAGTCAATGGAGAGGAGGGTGGGATGAAGAACCAAAAATAAATTTATAGCAAGAGTATATCCCAAATTCCAAAAGCATCTTCCCTGCTAGAAAATTTTCTTGGTTGCTTTTACCCCCAAGAACTCTCTGAAACCAGATAACACCTGCCTGGGAGCTGGGACACAGGTCTGTGTGTCAGCTCTGTCCTTGCAGACCTGGGGCTTGAAGCCCGATGACTACATACACATCACATGCTCTCTTGGCGGAAACAGCTGGTGTTTTTCCTCTCAAGAGCCAGAGAAATGGAAAGAGAGGATGACTGTGGCCCACACAAGGTAACACAAACAACAGATATCCCATCTCTTAAATTCTTGCAGTGCTTCGTAGACATGAATGTGTCATCCCTCTCCCCACACTGAAATCACTTTGCAGGATGTCAGGAGACAATGAAGGGATTTCCTGCCCTTATTAGAGGTGGGAAGATAGAGGTTCAGATGGGAAAGACTCAGGCAAGCAAGCGCCCATCAACACAGGCTTCATTTCCAAAGCTCTTCCATACTGACCCGACCAGCCCAATAACGTGCTTTAGATCTAAGCTAAGCAATGAGATTCCATCTTGCTCTAGCAAGTGGGCAGAATAAATAAAATTGGTAACACTCAAGTTTGGGGAGACTGAAGGGAAGTAGCATTCTACCTGGAGTGTACAGTGAACAAACTTTGCAGGGGGAATTTGGCAATATGAAGCAAGAGCTCTAAAATGTGCATACCCAGGAATTTATTCTGAAATAATAATCTCAAGCACGAAGATTTAGCCAAGGGGATTTTCATCACAGTGTTACTTATATCCAGAGAAAATTCAAGGGTAAAAAGCCCTTCTACCTTCTAACCATAGAGGAACATTCAGATAAAGGGTGACACAGCCATTCATATAATGAAATAGAACCGAACAATTTAGAATGGTGATAGAGAAAACATTAATAAGATTCAAAAGGAGAACTTATTTTATGATCCTAGTTTTGTAAATATATGTGAATATATTTGGAGTATTCATCAAAATCAAAAGATCAGAGTACTGTGATCCTTTTCTTTTCTTTTTTCTTTTTTTTTTTTTTTTTTGGCTTTATCTGCAACCTCGAAACATTCACCAGTGAACATGACCATGTATCACTTCTGTAATGTTGGCTTTGACAATGCCACTCCAGAGCACCTTCCCAGAAGAGCTGGGCTAACCTTGCAGGTGGGTCCAAGGCACTTCTGCAGGTTGATCCGATCAGCTTCCTGCTCCATTTCCCCATTGAAGTCATAATAGGCCATGTCCCCCACCAGCAGGGCATTATGGGAGACAGGCAGGAGGCCGCACTTCATGGCTGACACCTTAGAAAGACAACAGCATGGTTAGCACCTGTAGCTCCCTCAAGCTGTGCATGGCACAACTGCCCTTTCCTCATAGCAGCACAGTCCAGCTCTACACCAGGGGCTGGTGGGATGAGGGTAGGAACTGGGCACTTGAGAAAGGCCATGGTTCCTCCTCCTCCTGACTTGGGTCTGCTTTCACGCTGTTGGCTCTACTGTCTTTCCACCACAATTTCACAAAGGCCATGTCAATATATCACCTTTTAGAATTACTAGAAAGAATGCCCTTGAAAGCTATTGCTGCCCTGGCTTTGCTCTTGGCTTACAACACCCTGGGAAGAGGCAGGGTGTGGTGGAGTTTGCACCAGGCTTGTGTAAAGCAGAGTCCAGGTCCGCAAGGATAAGCTTTCAGTGCAGAAATGGCCATGAGTCCTAACAGGGAGGCCCATTGAGAAGTCCTGTTTTATGGCCCTGGAATAATACAAATACAGGGACTATGGTTGAAACACAGAATGCTATCCCTACCCTCACCTTTTCTTAAAAGCAAGGAGCATGGAGAAGATTAGAGGAGCCCTGCCCTCCATCACTCATCCTGCCCCGACTTAGCCCTGAACTCTGCAGAGATATACACTTGGCACAAATACGTCACTGCATCTTATCCAGATTTGGGAAGGTCTGAATGCTCATAGGCAGTGTGCTTTGCTGAGAAAACAACATGCTGGTGACAAGTCCAATCTGTCCCTGTAGTATATGGCCTATGGGTCAATAGGACAGGGTAAGGGTTGGGAGAATGTCCAGAATTGACTGTCTGCTGTCTTTCCAAGTGACAATGTCTTAGGCACACATGGAGAAATGATGAGAGACCCTGGGGGGACAATCCTTCTACTCTCTCTTGGATTTGCTCACTGTGTCCCCAGCTCTCGTCCTAGCCTGGGTTAAAAGTGGGGACAATCCAGGTTCCCACCATTTTGTTATCCTCTGTCAAGATATCTCCTCACTAGAGCCCAATCTGTGTGGGGGAAGGCACCACCCACCAGTCCAATAGGGTAAGTGGTCCCAGTCTGTGTATGTAATAGGATCAGGGACATGGTGAAATGAACATTCCACATCTTTACCTTACACTAAGACTTCAGTAGTTAGAAAGCTGGGGAGGCTGAAGTTCCCACATTGGAGGCCTCTTTCCTTACCTTGGCCTGAGTTTTGGAATCTTTCCAGAACTGTTCTAAATGATGAGATGGCTACTACCTCCAGCGGCTATGTCCTTCCCCGGGTGCTGGACAGAAGCCCACTCACCGCGGCCGTGGCTGGCGTGTGCAGGTGGATGATGCAGCGCACATCAGGTCTGGCTGCGTAGATGGCCGAGTGGAGACAGAAGCCTGAGGTGTTCACTGGGAAGCAGCTGCTGCCCTTCTCCACCACCTCTCCTAGGATGTTCACCTTGATCTGGGCCAGGGAGCAAGAGAGACTCACAGCAACTTACACTCCTTTCCCAGCTGGTGGGCCTGGCATATACTGTCCACCCACGTTCCCTCATTCCAGGCACCACCAGTGATGGCTGGGCTTGGAGCTGGGGAAAAACTACCTGGTTCTTACCCACAGTGAGTACATGGTCTAATGGGGGGCACAGATAACTATAATTCATCAGGGAAAATGAGAGAGCAGAGTTTCTCAAAGTTCACTGTGCACACAAGTCACCTGGAGATCCTCTCAAACTGCAGATTCTGACCCATGGCTAAGTACTGAGCTGAGAGTCTGCTTTCTAACAAGTTCCCGCAGAGCATGCTTTGAGTAGCAAAGTGCTCAAAGAGTCATGCATGGAATTCTCTAGAAGCAGACAGGAGGAGTCTTTAATCCCAGCAGACTATGAGAATCAAAAAGACTCCCCAGAGGAAGTAACACCTAAGCTGAGTTCTTTATTTTTTGAGATTTTTAAAAGAAAATATACAAAGATAACCAAAAAAAGTAAAATGAACACCCATTTACCAATTACTCAAAAGCTAGATCTTAAAGGACAAGTGGAAAGTAGTCGCTGATTTGATAATCTACTTTTGACTCCAGGGACTAGTAGGGTAATGGCTGAAAAAAACTTCACACACGTATGCATGAGTGCAAGCATGCTCCAGAGAGGCTGGTGGCTGGTGGCTGGCCTTGGTGTTCCCTGTTTAACATACCAAACAATTTTACAGAACACCAACATCAGAGAAGGTCACTCTGTGGCTATGATACAACAAGACGAATGACTACTCCTTAATCATGTTTAAGCACAGGGTAGCACCTGTGGCTCAGTGGGTAGAGCACCAGCCCCTTATACTAAGGGTGGCTGGTTCAAACCCAGCCCTGGCCAAAGTGCAACAAAAAATAGCCAGGCGTTGTGGTGGATGCCTATAGTCCCAGCTACTCGGGAGGCTGAGGCAAGAGAATCGCCTAAGCCCAGGATTTAGATGTTGCTGTGAGCTGTGACGCCACAGGCACTCTACCAAAGGTGATAAAGTGAGACTCTGTCTCTATTTAAAAAAAAAAAAAAAAAAATCATGTTTAAGCACAGATAAAAACCACACTGGGCCAGCGCAAAAATGACCTACACCCCCACTCCTGGCTAACTAGAGAGACTTCTGCTTCTTTATCAATGACTGCTTTAGCCTCACTCCTTTCCATCCCCTCCTCTGCCTTCTGGATAAAAATTACTAAAAAATATCCAATCATAGAATTTCCTGTGTCATAACTGTGCAATTCAGGGTGAATTGAGAAGTCTCTCTCAAATCACCTAACACAAACCCAAACCCTAAAACAAGCTCCTAAGCTCTTCTTAACACTCTCTTACTGAATGCACCCCCTCATCCCTTGAGTGCAACCTCCATCCAGCTTGTCAGGAACCTAACTTATTGACTGCAGTAGTTCCCTAGATATTAAAAAGCTGGATTATAGTTGCTAAAACTCACTAAAACTTTGGCCCTTAAAACTGAAGCACCCATGATATCCTGAATGTAGCCCACAGGGCAGTTCCTCAAGTTGCCCACCACCCCCATCCCAGAAGTCTCAAGCAGATAAGACGGAAGGTGACAGGGCTAATGTCAGGGGAGGGGTGTGCTTCTGACATCATTTGCTTATGCCAAAGCCTCAATAAGATGTTCAACAAATCCCTACTCACAGCAGCCTGTTCTAAGTGAATTTCACAGAATGAACATGACTCAAAGTGGCCTCACCCCTAGAGGAGGAAGCAACTCTCCTACCTTAGTACTGTAGACCTGAGTGCCCAGTGTGGCCCTCTGGCTTCCCTTCAACCCAGCTCCCCCACTTCCTTGGGTGTGTGGCCTGTTTGGAATTCCTTTCTGGGACAGTCTCTCTCTGATCTCATGTTTTTTGTTTTTTTTTTTAATCTTATTATTAGATGTATAATCTGTTGTCTAACAGCACAGCCACTGTTCCCTACAGTGCCTTTGTACAAATGACAAAGCACACACACACTCTTGAGCACATCCCCAGGGACACAAGGCTTGGTATGTGGATATTGCCATTGCGCAGATTCCAAAAGGAAGCCCAGTGCCAGGACATAGTGAGTGATGAATTCCACGTCCTCGTCTCTTCCTCATCAGCCAGGCTCCCTTGTGCAGTGTGGAAGCCACACTACCCTCCAGAGCAGCCAGAAACATCACATGCCCGAGACTCTCAAACCTGTATCTCTGGCCTACAGCACTTCTGAACTCAGGATAACCAAATGCCATCTGGCATCTCTTGAACATCTCCTGCTCCTCAAACAGTTGCATGTTTCCAACCCAACTGATCACCAGGCTCACTAAACTTACAGGCCCAGAATTTCCTTCCCAGCTAACTATGAAAGCCCCAACTGGTTGCCTGTGTGCCCACTGGCCTCCACACAGATGTCAGAGTGATTTTTCTACAACAGAAACATGCTCACATCACTCACCTGCTTAAAACACTTCAGTGGCTCTGCATGTCTGGCAGAATAAAGTCAAAATGCCACAACAAGGCCTTCCATGCCATTTATCTTCTGGTCCCTATCCCCCTTCCAGACTCACCTCCACATACTGAATACCTGAGCCAGACTTGGCCACTTGCCTGTCTTCCCAGATGCACAGAGATTTTGTGTGCATCTGGGCGTGGTGCAAGCTGTGCTCCTGCTGAGGACACAAGTCAGCTCCATCAAACTCTCTCCCCACCACATGGTCTCAGTCTGCTCATTGTGATGGCTCATGAGGACTACTCTTGTGCACCATAGTTTCAACTCACAGCCTCCTCCCTCACCCTCCACTTTCTATGGCTCCCAGTAGAAAAGCTTTTCCAGGCTTTTGAAGCTTCCTTCAGCACTATCAGAGTATTCTTCACTCTGAGATTTGATTGTTGGTTTGTTTTTGTTTTTGAGACAGGATCATGCTCTATCACCAGGCTGCAGTGTAGAAGTGCAATCACAGCTCACTGTGGCCTTGAATGGGCTCAGCCTCCCCAGTAGCTGGCACTACAGGTCCATACCACTATGCTCGGCTAATTTTTCTATTTTTTGTAGAGATAAGACCTTGCTATGTTGCTCAGGCTGGTCCCAAACTCCTGGCCTCAAGTGATCCTCCCACCTTGGCCTCCAAAAGTGCTGGGAACCACTGTGCCTGCCCACTCTAAGTTTTAAACACTGATTACTTCATCTCTCTTCCCTGACCAGATAGAGCCAGGGTTGTCCTTGTCTCAGTTCAGACTTAGCTATCACCTTCTTGGGTGGCCTTGTGCAAGTTATCCTCTCTCCGCACCAGTGTCTTCTCCTGCCTATAACGTGGTGTTAGTCATCATCAAGGTCCTTCCCTGCCCAGATAATTTGCGACTTTATCAGTCTGGACTTTGAATGAGCAGCTGGACTCCACACATGAGCACATCTGAGGCCTGCCAAGGCCCCCCAGGTGACATCCACCACTCACAGGTGCACGGCAGAGCAGCCATCACCCACACAGATGAGAAGAATTAGACTAGAAAGCAGTCCTGCTTTCCTCCTCCCACCCAGAAATCTTTCCTGAACTGAAGCAACTTCTAGAAGTTTCTTTCTACTTCATCTAAAAGGAGCCATACTGAAAAGGAACCCAGAAGCCGGGACCCAAAAGCCATCTCTAATGGCTCCGGCACTAGACGACCAATGTTGCTTTGGTTCTTGTTCTAATGTATCCTTCCATGCAAGAAGTCCCCTCTTCTAATCTTTATGGTCCAATCCCAGGCTCAGCCATTCCATGAATCTGCTCAGAGACTCTGGGCCCCTGTCCACTCCTTTCCCTCAGTGTAGGTACTGAGCTGGTGCCTACACCTCTTATCTAGTCTCTTGGTCACCTCATGCTTTGGGCACTCAATTTGTTCCATTGTCTTCTCCGTCCCATGAGATTGTGAACTCTATAGGACAACAGTGGCTGATTTAGAGATGACCTACCATTGGAGGAGCAGAGAGGGTGCTGTCATTTCAATAAAGAGCGGGCAGCAAGATGCTGGCTGTACTCACCAGGCTGGATGCTGTGACTTCACTGCAAGACACTCCCTTAGGGCTCATCAGAAAGTGGTCCTGCTCCTTGCTGACTCTCAACTAGGAAAAAAAAAAAAATTATATATATATATATATATATGCATGCTGTCGGGGGCAAGGACACTGTGCTCGAATCCTTTCTTCCCTTGAATCTATTGTGTCAAAGTTTTCCTCCAGTGAACACTTCTCTCTCTTCCCACCGATGAGAGATGAAGAGGACATGGCCTTTATTTGGAGCTGGAAAAATGGAATGACAAAAGGAATCTCACAGTGGTCAAGGATAGCCTAGTTATGGGGTCCAAGAATTCCTGGTCCTGATCCCAAGAAGAACATAATGAATAGGTTGTCAATTCAGTGATCAGTGTGGTTAGAAGCCTTGGAAGGACTCTGCATCTTGGTCAAAGGGCACAAGTTATGCCATGGCCATGCTGAGGATCAGAGGGATTTTGTGCAACCACATGCAGTGCCCACCCCAGTCCTAGGTTCTCCTCACCGTAACATAGGTGTCACTCAGCTGCGCCCAGCCATAGAGGTCCAGGAGTCGGTAGACGCTGCTGATCTTGCACCGCATGAGTCTCTCACCCTTGGCTAGGGTCAGGGAGTCGGCCGTGTGAAGGTCATTGATGGGCGTCATCAGGGAGAAGTCTGTAGAGATGGGGTGGGGGCAGTGAAGCTCTGAGAGTGGGGTTCCCATTTGCCCACCCCTTCCTAGCCCCCAGGCCTCTCTAAATCCTCACTGGTACTGCAACTGCACAAGGGACTTTCCCAGGCAGAGAATTAAACAGCATTGACCCATGCTGAGGGGGACAAAAATCCCAAGAGAATGGATATTTGTGCCAATAAAGTCCTCTGCTCATTTAGATAAGCATGGCACTGCTTTTCATTACAATCATGACAAGACCCAGAAAAAAGGGACCTCAGAATGTCAAGTTTACTGTGCACAAATCCTGAAGATGGACACTGAATAAATGCAAGAGTAAATTCTTGACTGTAAATGCAGGTATATATCAGCCAAGAGGTAAATCCCTTAACTTCTTCTAAACACCCAGGAGTCAGCGTGGCTGTGGTTGGCTGAAGGGCTGGAGGAATTGTGCAGGGCACGTCTGCTCCTCTCTGGACATGTAGAGATGTGTTCTTATATGATAGTTCTTTCTGGGAATTTTGTGAACATGTAGACAGGATTTGGAAGTGGGCCTAGAAAGTTTGATGGTCATCTCTTCAGAGGACCCAAAGGGTCTAGGAGTTGATATCCAGCATATTTGATTAACATTGATGACCACTCCCTACATGCCTCAGGAAGGCAAAACAGGGCATCTGAGTCCTGCCACTTGGACTAGTCAGCGTCTAGGAACCAATAAAAGAATCAATAGAAAAGGATTCTGGCTTAAAATGATGTCTGGCTAGAAACTTCCTGACACTGCCTGTCCTAGCTCCACACAACCTTTAAAGGATCAGAATGTTGTTTGGGAGCTTTTACCACCACCACCTCTAAAAGCCTTGCTGCTACACCGTGTGATGTACATCTTGCATCACGTTTGCCATTAGCTGAAATGAAGAGATGATCTACAAAGGTGAGGGAGGACTGGGTGCTATGGGCCAACAGCAGGCAGGCAGAGCAGACCTTGAATCATCCCATGTCAGGGAAATGCTGAGCAAAGGGTCTGAGCCCTCCAGAGGTGATACATCTACTTCTGGGGCATGTGTCCAGTAAGCCTAGTTAACAGGGACAGCAGTGGTCCAAAGGCCCAGTTAGACAGCAAGAACAATACCAAAAAAAACTTTTTTTTCCAGTTTTGGCCAGGGCCAGGCTTGAACCCGTCACCCCCAGTGGGGCAAGTGCCCTACCCACTGAGCCACAGGCGCTGCCCAATATCAAAATTTTAAAGTCAAGGATTTCTAATTCAAATTGGACAGTCTGGGATCCCTTCCTCCTCTCTATGGGCTCCCCAGACAAGAAATTAGGACCCAGCATATCCTCTTTGTTCTATATCAAAGAGAGTCACCCCTGCTCCACCCTCTGTGAATGACCCTACCCAGAAAACTGAGGGGTGGGAGGAGAACACAGGGTTCAACAGCAGTTCCTGATCCCCTGCTCTGAGTCTTAAGGAGAGATAAAGAGAGGTTGGTTAATCAGTACAAAAATACGGTGGGGCAACTATAGTTAGCAAGAATTTATAGTTTATTTCAAAATAGCTGGAAGAAAAGATTTGGAATGTGTCCAACATAAAGAAATAATTAATGTTTGAGGTGACAGTCCAATTACCATGATTTGATCATTACACATTGATATATGCATCAAAATGTCACATGTACCCCATAAATATGTATACCTATTGTGTATCAATTTTAAAAATAAATAAAGTAAATGGTAAACACAAATTTAAAAAATGCTTATTCTAATTGGCCTCATGAAAATTAAAATGGCTGAATGCCACATTGATAAATCTGACCTATCTGAGCCAACCTATCTAAGAAAACATAGAAAAAGATGAAAACTCACTAAACTCTCTGAAAGTTAAGACTAGAGGGCACACTAATGCCCCAACCCCCAAATTTCTAGGCAAATGGAACTAGACAGAAAATCATCCATCTGGGCTTGAACTGTGATACTTGAAACTTCCCTCCCTTTGACTCAGACACATGTGGAGTAGATTTTCAGGCATCCATTTGTCTTCTGGGCAGATGCTGATTGGTGAGACAATGGGAATGCTAGTCAGTCCTATTTCTCTTTTGAAAAAAAAAAAAATGAGTATGAAGACAGAGACATGAAAATAAGAGTAGAGAACATGACAGATATGGGAAACAAAGACCAGAGAGAGAGCCAGCATATAATCAGTATTGGTATAATAGTACAAAATTTTTCTGAACTGAAAAAAAGACCTGAGTATACAAGTCGTAAGGACGTAATACTACTTTATAAGGCAGGAAAAGTTCATTTAATAAATCCCCAAACCTATAATTATATGCTTCCTGGCAACATTTCTGAAATGTGAGACAAGGAAAAAAATCCATAAGCATCTAGAAAAAAAATTTGGTTATTTATATGGAACAAAACATAGGCTGTTTCAAATTTCTGTTATAGCTACAAAATGCTAGAAGACAATGCTGTAGGTTTCTAGAGTGACCCCAAATGGGTAAAAATAAAAGATCCAAAGTACATCAGATAGCCTGGGCATGGTAGCTCATGCCTGTGAATTCGAGCAATCTGGGAGGCTGAGGCAGCAGGACCCCTTGAGGGTTGGTTGAGACCAACCTGAGGAAGAATGAGATGCCATTACTACTAAACATAGAAAAATAAGCCAGGCATTGTGGTGGGCACCTTTGCTCCTAGCTACTCGGGAGGCTGACGCAGAAGAATCACTTGAGCCAAGAGTTTCAGATTGCTGTGAGCTATGCTATCATAGCACTCTATCCTGGGCAACAGAGTGACTCTGTCTCAAAAAAAAAGAACTCAGACAAATATAAGCAAAAGGCTCAGTGCCTGTAGCTCAAGCAGCTAAGGTGCCAGCCACATACATCAGAGCTGGTGGGTTCGAACCCAGCCCAGGCCTGCCAAACAGCAATGATGGCTGCAACCAAAAAATGGCCAGGTGTTGTGGTGGGTGCCTATAGTCCCAGCTACTTGGGAGGCTGAGGCAAGAGAATCGCTTAAGCCCAGGAGTTGGGTGTTGCTGTGAGCTGTGATGCCACAGCACTCTACCCAGGGCAACAGCTTGAGGCTCTATCTCAAAAACAAAACCAAAAACCGAAAAACAAATAAACAAACAAAAAAATACATATAAGCAAAAATTAGCCATCAAGGTGGCTCACACATATAACCCTAGCACTTTGGGATGCTGAGCGGGGAGGATTACTTGAGGGCAGGGGCTCAAAACCAGTGTGGGCATCACAGGGAGACCCCCAACGCTGCAAAAAAAATTTAAAAATCAGTCAGGAATGGAGGGGACACATCTATGGTGCATCTTAGAATGGATACAGGCGATTGCACTAATGTACACAGCTATGATTTAACAATAAAAAAAAAAAATCAGTCAGGAATGGTGGTGTAAGCCTTTAGTCTCAGCTACTCTAGAGGCTGAGGCAGGATTGCTTGAACCCAGGAGTCTGTGGGAGCTATGATTATGCCACTCATACCATCTCAGACAATGAAACAAGATCCTGTCTCAAAATAAATAAATAAATAAATAAACAAACAAACACAGATAATATTATTATCAAAGGAGAAGTCAGGGAAAACAATATTCTCTTGGACAAAGGAGCTATTTTGTATGTAATTTTATATGGATTAAAGGTACAATCCATAATAAAGCTATAGCTATAAAAAATACTTATGCTCTGAATAACATTTCATCAAGATATATTAAGCCTATAACATGTCCACAGTGATCAAAACAGCACGGTATAAGCACAAAAATAGAGACATAGATACATGGAACTGATCAGAAAACCAAGAGATGAAACCAGTCTCTGACAGCCATCTGATCTTTGATAAACCAAACAAAAGTATACAGTGGAGAAAAGAATCTCTATTCAATAAATGGTACTGGGAGAACTGATAACCACATGTGAAAGACTAAAACTGGACCCGCACCTTTCACTACTTACAAAAATTGACTCAACATGGATAAAAAATTTAAATCTAAGACATAAAATGATAAAAATCATGGAAGAAAGTGTGGGAAAAACTCTTAAGGATATCGGCCTGGGGTAAGATTTTATGAAGATTTCAGTGGCAACATAATAACAACAAAAATAAACAAATGGGACTTAACTAAACCAAAAGGCTTCTACACAGCTAAAGACACAAGAACTAAAGGAAATAGAAAACTTTCAGAATTGGAAAAGATATTTGCATGTTACAAATCTGATGAAGGGTTGATAACTAGAATCTACAGAGAACTCAAGTTAATCAATAAAAAAAAGAGTAAACAACCCCATATATCCTGGGGCAAGACAGATGACCACAACCTTCTCTAAGGAAAACAAAAAATGGCTAACAGACATGAAAATATGCTCATTGTCCCTAATCATCAGAGAAATGCAAATCAAAACCACTCTGAGATATCATCTAACTCCACTGAACATACCCTACATCACAAAGTCCCAAAGTTGTAGATGCTGGAGTGGATGTGGAGAGAGGGAGAACACTTTTACACTGTTCATGAGACTGCAAATTAATACAGCCTCTTTGGAAAGAAGTATGGAGACTCCTCAGAGAACTCAAATTAGAACTCCCATTTGATTCTTCAATACCATTACTAGGCATCTATCCAGGAGAAAAAAAGAATCATTTTATCACAAGAACATTTGCATTTAATTGTTTATCACAGCTCAATTTACAATAGCCAAGATGTGGAAACAACCTAAATGTCCATTAACCCAGGAATGGAGTAACAAACTGTGGTATATGTATATCATGTAGTACTATTCAGCCATAAAAAGATGGAGACTTTACATCTTTTGTATTAACCTGGATGGAGCTGAAACACATTCTTCTTAGTAAAGTATCCTAAGAATGGAAAAGCAAATATCCAATGTACTCAATACTAGTATGAAGCCAGTAGATGATCTAAGACACGCCCATACACGAGAAAAACTCAATTCATTCAAGGTGGGAGAGACAAAAGGGGGAGGGGAGAGGGGATTGGTGTGCTCCCATTTAATGGGCACAGTGTAAGGGTATATGGCACACCTTTTGTGTGAGGGACAACTATAAGAGATACACTCCCTAACAAATGCAAATATTGTGACCTAGTTGTTTGCTCCCTCATAATAACCTGAAATTAAAAATGGATATATAAAGCAAGAACGATCATAAATACAATGAGAAATGAACAGAAATCAAATGTAATAGGCGACAATGCAGATCTCATTTTGGAGAAAACCAAATAAAAGTGAAAATATAGATTAAATAATATTCCCTAGAGATAGTTTATACCCACATATCATTTTTAAATAATATTATTAGGCCACAAAGAATATCTCAATAAATCTCCAACACAGAAATTAAATAATCCATATTTTCTAAACATAAAGCAATAAAACCCAATCTTATTAACAAAGCTTTAAAAGAATAAGTATTCAACTGCTTAGAAAGGAAAAAATAAACTTCCAGAAAGCTCTTAGAATAAAAATGAAGTCAAAGCAGCAACTGCAAGCTATTTAGCAATGGACAATAAAATAAATACTATATGTCAAATTCATGAGATAAGGCCACACACATACTCAGAGAAAAAAATCTATAGCCTTAAATGTCTTCATTATTGAGTTAAGTGTAAAAGACAAATCCATTTTTTCTATTCTAGAAAAATATAAAGAACAAAATAAACCAAATAAAAGTTAGGGAAAATAATTAATATCAAACAAAATAATAATATCAAACAAAATTAATAAATTAGGGACTAAGAAGAATAGTGGAACCAATACATAAATCCAAGATTTGGCTTGTGTGATGAGCTCTGTGAATAAACAAATACCTGGACTAGTTGATGTAGAGAAAGTAGAAATACTCAGCACTAGGAATAGGAATGGGATGTCATCTCATTCACAGCAGAAAGTTTAAATGTTAAAAATAATATCGTAAATCACTCTAACAATTTTGAAAAGCTCCACGAAATGGATTATTTCATATAAAATACACAACCAAAACTTATTCAAGAAGCAGCAAAATAAATTAAAAAAAAAAAAAAACTTTAGGTGCAACTAAGGAAAAAATGTCAAAAACATTCATTTCAATTCAAGTTGGGGAGAAGGAGAATGAGGGAGGGAGTAGGGGGATTTAAGGCGCTCTCACTGAATGGGCACGATGCAGGGGTGTATGGCACATACACATGACTACAAGAGGGACTCTACCTAAAAAAAAAAAAAAAAAACGGTAAATGGGAGAATTTGGCAAAATAATCCTGAAGTCATTTTAAAGAATAAACTTGTTAAAAGGGTACATGTGAAACTTAGTAAACGTAAAATATAAATGTCTTAACACAATAACTAAGAAAATGCCAGGAAGGCTATGTTATCCAGTCTGATGAAAATGTGTCAAACGGTCTATAAAATCAATGTATGGTACCCCATGATCACACTAATGTACACAGCTATGATTTAATAATAAAAAAAAATAAAAAGAAATAAAGTCCCACACATGACTAATAGTACTCCCTGACCATAAAAACCTAAGCAAGGGGACAGAAAAAATAATAAAACCATAAATAATTATTAGAGAGTTTACAGCATTGTCATTTTCCAGGAGATTCTGTTTTAGTCTAGGTGCTATAAAAATCATAGCCTGAGGCAAGGATAAAACTAGCTCTTTATTTGTGGAACATAAGACTGAGAATGAGGGGTAAAAAATGGAGGCAGGTAAGGACTAATGTGGAGTAATCTGTTGCAAAATATTACAGTGCTGGTCACCACTTCACAACAAGCCACATCCACAAACAGGAGTCACTCAGTGTGTGTGCTCACCTGACACAAGAGCCTTCTCAAAAAGTTATTTATCGCAGTTCAATTCACAATTGCTAAGATATGAAATCAACTCAAGTGTCTATGAACACCTGAATGGATTAATAAACTGTGGTATATATACACCATGGAATACTATGCAGCCATAAAAAACACAGAGACTTCACATCTTTTATGTTACCTGGATGGAGTTGAAGAACATTCTCCTTAGTAAAGTATCACAAGAATGGCAAAGCAAGAATCTAATGTAATCAATACTAACATGAAACCAATAGAAAAATAACTACATGCCATACAAAAGAAAAACACAATGAAATTCAAGTGGGGAGGAGAGGGTAGTGGGGAGAGAGGAGGAGGAAGGGATAAAAAGAAATATGAAAAAAAAAATTTTCTGAGGAGGAATTTTTCTTTGCCTTTGTCCATTGAAGAGGAGAAAAGGAAAAATTCACCTCTGGAGCATCTTTCTCTCTCTTGGTTCCTATTAATTAGCAGCTACTCTGTAGAGAACTAACTCCTCTTCTCAGCTAGTTTCTTTTATCCAGCTCTTCACAGTCTCCTGAGAAACAGGCAAAGCAGGATCTGGCACGGACAGGATGAGTGAGTGAGGAAGGAAGGGAGTAAATGAAATCTGGGATGGTTCGTAATAGCTCTAGATCCCAACCTCTGCCTCAAATGTGTCCTGACGCATTTATCCAGAGATCCTAAAGAGATAGAAACTTTATACCACAGGTCTGGACCTCTTTCCTTGTCTGAACTCTCTTCCTAGTGAACACATTCAATTTCACAGGTTTAATTGGCTTTCAAATGTGTGATTCCAGCCCACATCTCTTTCCTGAGTTTCAGACATGTCCAGCTGTTCAGCCGAAGTCTCCCCATGGATACTCCCAATGCCTCTGAAACTTACTAAGTTTGAAATGGACCTTTTGATTCCTCTTGCTTCATCTTTTCTCCCACCATCCTTAAATACTGCAGTAGACACTTACCACGTTTCTGTGCTGCCACATATGCGCTGTGCCCATCTGATCTCCCAGCACATCCGGCAATGTAATAGATACCACTTTGATCTCTTTCTCACTTTGTCCCACACAGACTTCAATGTGTGTTACGTGATATTTTTAGTCAATCTTTTCAACAAGCCTAAAGAAAGAGATTATTGTTGTCAACTATGTTTTAAAGATGAGGAAATCAAAACAGAGATATTTAGCAACTGACCCAAAGTCACAGAATTCATACCTGGAGAGATGAGATTTGAACTACACTCTTAAGCACCATTCAGGCTATCTCTCTAAGGGATTTCTACTGCTTTCATGATTCAGACTTACCAGTAGGACTTCAAGAATGTGCATGGCCTAGCTCCTGCATCCTTTTCAGATCACATCTCAGAGTCCTCTTTGCCTAAGCTCTGGTGATTCTTATTTTTCTAGGAACGTATGAAGCCCTTTCTGGACAGCTACCCTTGCTGTCCTCTACCTGGTTTGCTCTCCCAGCTCCTTGCCAGGATGGCTAATCCACACCTTTAAAATCTCAGCTCATTTGTCCCCTCTTCAGAAATTCTTTCTCTAATAATCCATATGCCCTTTCTCAGATCATTGTGTTCATTTCCTCACCACTAAAATATTTATTTTATTTTTTTGTTTATTGAATGTATACTTCTTCAAGGTGGGGATATTTTGCATTTTGATCATTGTTGAACTCAGTATTATGTATAATGCTTAATACAATGAAACTGAAAGGAATTCTTACTAAATGAATAAAGCTGACAAGATATCGAGAGAATAAAGACGACAATACAGTCATCCCTCAGTATTGGCAGGGGATTGGGCCCAGTACACCCCCTCACCCGCCACAGATAACAAAATCCAAGGATGCTCAAGTCCCTCACAGCAGGCCCCCCGTATTGCCAAACACCCACGGATCCAGAGGGCCAAGTGTAATCATATAAAGAACCATCATCCAAAACTAAAAATACACTTTTCCATAAAAAGTAGACCTCTGTAATGTGCTCTCCAAATGCATCTGATCTTTAAACGTCGGCAGTTAAGCAATTCACTACTGCTAAAGGTTTTCTAAAAGAAGAGCAGAGAAATAAATTATCATCTTAGAGTGAAACGTAAGAAATGAAGACATACTAAAATATGGATGTTAGTATATAATTTCCTCTAGTGTAGGGCTCAGATAGTCAAAAAAACTGTATACTTTAGAATAAAGAATACATATATAAAAATATTAAATATTAATTATAATGCTTTATCTGGTTCTGCTATATTTTATATAATGTTTAATTTTCCTTGTTTTAAAAATCCTAATTTTTAAAAAAAATATTTTTACCCTTTTAAAGTCCAATCTTCCTGTCTTGCTTTATAAAATTAACTATTTGTATATTTTATGAATTTAGAAGGACATTAAACTGCATGAGTATGGAAAAAAGAATACATTTTAGTTTTTGAGAGGCTTTAAATTATAAATTGAATTTATTTAATAGTTATACGACCATTCAAAGTATCTATTTTACATTGAATGAGTTATGACGGTTTGTGCTCTTTAAGGAACTTATTCACCCATGTAAGTTGTCCACTTTCTGAGTATAAAGTTGTTTGCGACGTCCCTTCTCATGTCGTCATGATCCACACGCATGTTCCCTCTTTCATTCCTGATCGTGCTAATCTGTGTTTTCTGTCTTTGTCGGTTTTGCTAGAAATTAGTCATTTTTATTGATCCTTTCAAAGAACCAGATTCTTTGCTTAATTTATTTTCTCTACTTTTTTTTTTTTGTTTTCAATTTAATTAACTTCCACTCTGTATTTTATTTGATTCCCTCTGCTTCCTTGATATCGTATCCATTATATTTTTAAAATATTTTTTCTATTTAGGAAAATTACTGGATTTTTTATATTTGTTTCCTATTCAGTTAATTTCTGTGTACTCTCAATAGTTCTGCTAGATCTTACAGTGTTCTAAGATTGTCTAAGGAAATCATCACTTCATATGCAAAGTATAAGCATGTTGACATTTGTCCAGTTCCTTTATGTCGCATTTTCTTTTATTATTAATATTGATTAGAACTTACAGGAAAAGATTAAACAAAACAAGAGATATCTTTCATCTTTCTTCTTTGTTTATAAAATTATCTTTTCCAGGGCTGAAAATATTAAAGCTTAATATGATATAGCATGAAAAATGCACCTGGATGTCTGAATTCTATCCTGAACTCACTATTTAAAGTAAGGGGACAGAAAATGGGGAGAAGGAAATTTGGCAACTGAGAATTCTTTCCCTGTAGCTGCAGCAGCGCCCAGGGAGGGATGACGTGCGGGTGCCAGGAGCATCTCTCCTTGAGCAGCACACGTATGCCCAGCAGTGTCCTTATTGAATTCAGGTGAACTGATTTTCTACTGCCCCCAACCTACTTTCCTTTTATCATCCTGTCTGTATATCCCAACTGATGTTTGCCATTCGTTATAATGAATATAAGTATATTTTTTTCAGTACAGAATATTGTAAAGGATAGTGATTCATGTATGGCATTAACAGAAAAGTAAATATGAAAGAATACAAAATGTTCTCAGCTTATATAATGGAGTCTAAACAATGTCTATAATCTTTGAAAAATAAATTTTTTTTCTGTTTTCAAGCCATTATGCAACAAGCTCTGAAGACTTTGGAAGCTATCTGCTAGTCTGTCGGAACAGGGCAAGAGTAGTGTGAGCAGGGAGTCAGGAGGTAGAGCTGAAGTCCTGGTAAGGGGTTCAGATGCTGTAGGCGCAACACAATGTGTGGGTAATGGATCCAGGTGAGCTGGGGAGAGAGACACAGAGAGTTGGAAAGGGAAAGGCAGAGACACAGAGAGAAAAGGAGACTCTACTAGGAGTAGCTAAAATTTTAATCATAATTATTAAAAAATTTTAGTAATTTCTTATTACAAGATTTATAGTTTGGTATTCTATTTGCTGTGAATATGCCATCTCCCCCCTCCCACCAAAAAAAAAAACACTACTTCATAGGATATTGTATTTATTTTTGTTAAATAAGTATATCAGGGGTGGTGCCTGTGGCTCAAAGGAGTATGGTGCTGGCCCTATATACCAGACATGGCAAGTTCAGACCCAGCCCCGACAAAAAACTGTAAAAAAAAAAAAAAAAAAAAAAAAAAAAAAGTATAATATCAGGAATCTTTAAAAGAAAACAATAATAATAACTGTGTCCTAACCTAGTATGTATTGTTCATTTGATAAGTTTTTGGGGGGAAGCACATTATTATGCTTTCCCTAAAAGAATGGAAATAAACTCAAAGTGACCTATGGGCATATACTTTCAACTCAGAATTTCTCATTGAATTAATTCTAATTACACGTCTATTTAAAGAGATGACTAATTTTAAATAAAATGAGAATACTACTTAAAAGTCTGTTTTACAAAAATAGATATTAACCAATGCAATTGTCATATAAGATACAGAGAAAAAATGGGTGGTTCTTCCTAAATAATAGAAAATAAACTTCCGAAATAAATTTGCTCTATCTTCAGAACAAGTTTAATGCCATGACATCGTATAGCCGGGAATGATTGACATAGAATACATAAGACTATCACTGAGCTCACGTGGCATTCACTCACGGGTGACAAATGAATCCAAAGAAGAAATGGGGTTCCTGCTGTTGAAAACAACCACTGAGTTAGAAGAATACAGCATTCCTATACTAACCCTACACGTAAAATAATATCCAAGGAAGATGGTGAAAATGAATTAATCTCAACTGGGCAAGTTGGCAAACTCCATAGTAAAATATCATGCAAACCAATATATTAATAGGTTGTTTGTGTTTGGTGGGGCCGAGAAATGTGAGGGATGGCATAGCTAACTTTCCTGAAAGGGTACACTGAAGAAGAAAATAAGGACTCAAATGTGAATTTCTAACATTTGAGAGGATTTCTCAAAAAGCAATAATGTGACTTTGAAAAGAAATTATTTCCTGACATGGAGAGAAAAATCAACAAAAGGATAAATGAAAAGTCTTCCTGGGCATGTGTAAACAGATTCCCTGGAGATGATAATTGGACCAGTTTTATCCAGTATTTATAAGTATCTCCAATTCCTCCAAATAATGTTCAATTTTCCTGGTAATCAAATGTCACACTACTGGGAAAAGAATGAGAGTTTACATAAAAACTTCTGAGTCTGTAGCAAAATAATACCTGATTTTCAAACTGTTTGTAGTGTGTTTCCAAAGTTTATCTTAAAAATGGGTTCCAAAGAAAGAGTTAAGCCAAAGAAGTAAATGTAAAAGTCCATGAAAAGTTCAGAATGTCGACTAAAATCATCAGAGTAGAAGTGTTGGTTAAATGCCTGTAGATGGAAGGAAGCATTGCTGGCATCTTAAAGTTTGTTAGGAGAAAAACAAAACTGTTAATGTACCATTGTACCAAGCCAAAATTGTTCATACTTGGAAATATTTGTATTGTTCTGACCACTCATCCTTAGGAAAGCTAAAACTTTTAAAGGAATGACACAGTTCCTTGCAATTCCCTTATACTACAATTGTTTACTTGTTTTGGCCCTGAAAGGAGAAATGTACTATAGCTCAGAGCCAAAACAAGCACATATTAGACCCCAAAACTACAGGAAGGGAGCTACCCTTAGTCAAAGCAAAAGGTTAAAGTAATATAAGGAAAGCTGTGTGTTGTTGCTGTTGCTGCTGCTGTTCTTGGTGGCAGTGATGTCTGGTTGGATTTGATTTACTTGAGGATTTTTATTCCTTTTTTTGTGTGTGTGTGGACTCCTACAACTTGTGCACATAATAGAGTAAAGCAATCTTTGCTGAAATCATTTTGAAGCAACCTTGGCCTTGTGAAAATTTTCTTGGAATTTTTCTGACTTGTATTCATGAAAATACATGATTGACAGATCAGATCAGCTCCTCACTAGAACTTAGATATAATTTTTTTTTTCTTTGTTCTTGGTGTGTCATTACTTTAGTTCATTTTGGTTTGGCTCCTTTGGCTGTTACAATCAAATGTAAGATTAAGATGGAGTGTGGGTAAAAGAATAATAGAACCCTTACCCTCTATTTTAGGTATGATTAAGACTTGTAACGGAAAGAAAAACCAAGTTACCACATAGAGCTTTGAAACCAAAGCGCTAGCTAGTAACGTAGTAATTTGCCTGGCTTAGTCTTCTATTCACATCTCTTCCTCTGTGACGCTGAGGCAGCTCTAAGCCGCTGATTGAGGATTCTTGGAATTAGGATTTCAGCCATCTCAAATAAAGTTTCATATCTTTAGGACTAAGAAGCAGACAAATAAAAATAACTTTTCTTCTGCAAAAGACAACCTAAGATTAAATGGCAGAAGACTTTTTAAATTATACTGATTCTGATACAGTAAATATAACATGCTAAGGAGCAAAACTCAACCCCTAGGAGATTTTGAAAGCCAAAGACCTTTACGTAATAACAAATGTCATAGCCACATGAATTAATTTTATTTAATTCCAAGTCAGAATCTGGAGAAAGGACTATAAAGAGAGTGAGTATCTAACTAAAGAAAATCATTTAGTAGCCATGATCCACCTAATCGCCAGTTAGGAAGCTCGTGGCCATGTTGTAATTAGGATCCTGAGTGACAGTGATTGAATTAAAAATGATTACACTTGGAATTTAATAAATTCAATATAGGAAATTCGTTCTTGCTTTCACAAATAAAGTAGTCAATCACACTTTTCTATTGTACATTACTTATCCCTCCAAACTTCCATAACTCTGAGGCAAAAATAAATGAATTATGAAGTTGGAGATTCTAAGCTATTTTTTGATGATTCCTAAATGGAAGAACTTTCACAATTCAGGTAAATAGACAAGAATAATGCACATGAAATGGTAGCAAATAAAATCTGCTCTGAGATAGAGCAGTTCTTTGCAAATGCCAGTTGACCAGCCAGTACTGTTGAAGATAATGATGTCCCTAGAACTATGAGTCAAAAAGCAAAAAAAGAAAAAAAAATGCAAAGATTTAACTCAACAGAAACATGGGTTATAAAATATATTATTTAATAATAGCTTGTGTTATTCAGGACTCTACATATTTTCTATGTAAAAAGGGGCATTATCAGAAGAATACTGTGGTAACTTACATAATGAAAGTAAAGATTGAGCCATCAAACCCTAGAAATTTCAGGAAGGTCCATTTAAAGATTAATTCAAGTAAAAAATAGTACTCAAATAAATGTTATCAGAAATTGTTCTCTCCTCTCTCTCTGCTCAAGCCTTCCACCTCATTGCCCATTATAGCTCCTGTAAAAAAAAAAAAAAAAAAAAAAGAAAGAAATTTAGAACAAGTCTCTGATTGGCCTAATTTAGTTGAGGTAATTAATTTGATTTTGGTCAGATTTAAAGAGGAAAGCAAAAATGGCATCTCTATATGGTTGAGAAAGCAGGTTAAAGGAAGCAGGTCTCAAAAGAAAAAGACTGCTCGAGAGGAAGTGAATAAATAAATAAATAAATAAATAAAAAATGTAATGCCTAACTTGGAGGAGTAACTATATCTACCAAATTAAACCTTCAAATCCATTTTAGAGCATATTTTAGATGACATAAATATTAAAATGCCAAAAACATACATGTTCTAAATTTATAAAATATATTCACACTTAAGTTTGAGAAGCACTGGGAGTATCTAGGGAGAAATTAAGAAATAAGATTTGAACTCTAAGGCACAAAGGATAGTAGACTTCACTAGCTAAGCTGAAAGCATAGGCATTCAGTAGAGAAAAAAAGGTGCAGAGAGATAGATTTTGGTCAATGAGCACTGAAGAAACTTTTCAGTGTTGCTCTTTTTTATTTCATAATGTGCTTCCTAGCTAAGACTAGTTTCTGACATAAAATGGAGACAGTATACAGTAGAACCTCCATGGTTGACCACCTCCCTACCTTGACCACCCCTTTAAGTTGAATTATTATAGACTAGACATGTACCATATGTACTCAATGGAAAACTGACCTCTATGTCTTGACCACTTGGGCTGTGACACACAATATTAATTTATCTTCTATAACTTGATCAGTTGAGTCCAGTCTATACCAAGGTATAGGAGGTGTGGGCTTTGCCCCTCACTTGTACTATTTTTTCTTCAGTGTAAGTTCTTTTTTCATGTATTATTATTACCATGCATTGGATTAGGCCAAGGGTTCTATTGTTTATCACATGTTACAGAAGAATTAATGAAAATTTTACAATTAATTGAGACATGATGGCCCAAATAAAAGAACTCAAAGAGCTGACATTGAAGGAAAAGGTTGATCTACATTTTCTGGAAAGTAGAAGTCAAAGAAAGATAGCAGAACATTTTGGCATTAGTAAGACCACACTTAGCAATGTCTAAAAATGTAAACATAAATACTTGGAGAGATAAGGTAAAGAAAGAGGAGACTGCCCATGGAAAAGGAGAAAAACTTTTCTGGATGAAGTCAATAAAGTTACATTAACCTGGCTGAAACAAATGAGGGCAGTTAACATCCAAATCTCCGGGCCAGTGATCCAAGAAGTTGATAAAAACAATTGCTGGAATTTGCAGAGGCACATTTCCATGTATCAAGTGGTTGGCTCAAGAAATTTAAACTGTGACCTGAGATCTGTCAGAAAATCTTGTGTAGTGAGTCTAATGAAGTTCCAATAGAAGTTGCAGAAGAATTAATCAAAAAATTCACAAACTTTACCAGAGGCTTCAAAGATGATGGCATCTTTAATGCTGACAAGTTCAGACTCTTTTTCAGGGTAATGCCTGACAGGAGGGTTACATCATAAAGGGTTACAAATGTTAGGAACAGAAAACTTGCCAAAGGAAGTTCTATAGTTCACAGTTGTGCTTTGCACTAGCTCAACCAGAGAGAAACAAGAGCCCTTAGTGACTGATAAATTGGCAAAGCCACACACATTCAAAAACCTGAAGCCCAAAGACCTCCCTGTCATTTGGGAACCTCCCTGCCACTTAGGGTTCAGACAAATGCATATGGTAAACTGGTGTTCTACTTAAGAGTGGATAAGACATATTGACCAAGAAATGTGAGAAATAAACAAGAAATGGCCTATTTTACCAACAGTAGACAACTTTCCGTCCACCTGCAAATGAATCATCTCACAAACATAACACAAAAATTTCTGCCTCCAAACACAACGTCAAAAATTCAACCTCTTGACCACAGCATCATCAAAACATTTGAAATGCAGTACAGAGCCCAGCTCCTGCAGTGGCTCATTACTAAAACACAATCTTGTGGTCACCTGTGGAAACAACTCCATCTACTGCCTCAGTTAACACTCTGGAGGCCAATTCTGCTTGGAGTAAAGTTCAGCCAGAAACAATGCAGGAGTGTTTGAATGAAAGTTGGATTTGTCACAACCAGGAAGCATGATGTTTTGGCCCCATCAGAGAGTCCATCTCCTATGGCAGAATTTGAAGGAGTCAACTTTGAAGGTTTTGTTGCAATGGGTGATGAGGTGGCAACATGTAATGAACCTGACCCAGAAGCAATTTTCCAAGTGAGATCGACTGAAAAACAGACCAGTGAAAAAAGTGCAAGAAGCAGCTGACGAAGTGGAAAAAGCAAGTGAGGATGACACAGAAACTACAGAAACTCCGAAAGAAGAGGATGTCAGGCCTCTGATAATGCAATTGAAGTTACTCGGGACAAATGCCCAAGTATGCTGAGTGATGATGCCAACGTGGAGAGTGCTTTCTCCACTTACGTTTTTAATAAGAATAAGAAAAAGACCAAGACTGACTCTTTTCTCAGAATGATTAGACCGTGAAAAAACAGCAAATGTGTTGATTTTGTATGATACTGTATGTGTGAGTTTACTGTGTTTTGATTATGTATGATTTTATATAAGATCCTCTAATAAAAGCTGTACACAAAAGTAAACTACATGCATGTATGAGTATGACATAAGGCCTAGTTCCTTATGTTGACACTTTCATATGTTGACCAGTTTGTTACAGTCCCTTGGGTCAATTTACAGAGGTGCTACGGTATTTGGAATTAGAAAGCACTCTGATGCTATTATTTGTTTTGTAACTGATTGGCTAGATGATTTCATGGGTTATCAAAACTGTTTACTGAAAAAGTACTACCTATTGGAGAAGTGATACTGAAATAAAAACTGGCATAGTTATTGAAGTAGACTAGAGTAATAATACTGAGAGAGAGAAAAAATGCACCTCAGAAAGAAAAACAATGAACAAGGATGGAATCAACGGTCAAAAATAGAATGTTGTCCTATATGAAGCTGTCCTTCTCTCCTAAGCACTAGAAAGTTTAAATCTCTTCAGAGCTAGCACTTTCTTAGGTGTGAATTTTCTAAGAAATATTCAGTTTGTTAGTGTAAAATCAGTGCAGATGTCAAACATCTGATGGTGGAAAAGCAAGATTATATTTAGCTTTAAGTCAGAATTTTTTGGAGAACTGGATTTATGTTTACTTACAAAGGCATATGTTAGTATGCTGGTGAGAAAGAAGAAAAATATTTGAAGGTAACAATCAGAAAGACAACAGGAATTAAAAACAAATAACATTTGTTCCTAAAATACCAAAGATTATTCAATATATACAAGTTAATATGCATGAAACTATATTATCCAGTAAATTCACTGACTTCAGAAAACTTGAAAATATTTAGTATAACAGACATTTCCTAGTTCTCCCAAGGTAGTCTCATGCAAATAGCATAGAATTTAACTAAATCAAGTTTAATACACAGAGACATATTTCTGCTCTGTGCATTTAACTAGCCCATTTATACATCATTCAGTCTGTCACAGAAATTCTTTCCTTTTTTTTTTTTTTTTTTTTTTTGGCTCCCGGCTAATATAGTGAGTGAACTATATTAGCATGTCAAATGCTGACATTTTAAAAATAAGTTCCTTATTATAATGAAAGGCTGAACTCATATGGGGCTGGAAACAAAATTACTTTCTTATTGCAATTTCAAGTTTGCCAGAAAAACTACCATGCCCCTTAATCAACCTCTACTGTTTTCCTGGTACCTCAACTTTCTGTATGGTAGTTTACAATCAACTTGTTCCTTTAATTCCATTAAAATTTAAAAAAAGAAAAAACCCATTTGGAAAAAATAATACTTTGAGAAATTATAAGGTTAAATGTCTTTCAGAACAAGACAAATCTAGATTCTCATTAACAATATAATTTGAATGGAAAATACCATAAACATTCTGCGATATGTGTATAAGATGAAAAGAAAGAAAACTGGGGTCAGAATGAGGAATAACTTCACAGAGGATATCCAACATCCTTATTTAATACAGAGAACTGAGATGAATCTTTAGAAACAGGTTGAGGGAATCAAAGCAAAGAGCAACGATTACAAAGTATATTACAAGTTGTTAAACACTCAAAACATCAAAACTAAACAATATATTATTTACAATTATATGTCTGTGTTAAAACTATTTTTTAAAGGGAGAGAATAATTTTAAAAAATTCTGGATCTGTGGATATCTTAGGGAAGTTAGCAAAGTACATAGGTAATGTCAATGTTAGTATCAATGTACTTAATCTGAAATTGAATGGTAGATTCATAAGTATTTATTCAATTTCATGTTTTCAAATTTAATTATCTATTCCATATACACTTTGGTATGAATAAAAAGGTAAGCCAAAGATTAAGAGAAAATTTTTGGAAAACACATCTGAAAAAGGACTGATATTCAAAATATATAAAGAACTCCTGAAACTCAACAATAAGAAAATGAACAACCCAGTTAAAATATTGTTCAGGCAAAAACAATCTGAATGGACTCTTCACCAAAGATACACAGACAGAAAATAAGCAAATGAAAAAATGATCAACATCATACGGCATTAATGAAAAGCAAATTAAGACAACAATGAAATATAACCACACATCTTTAGAATAGTGAAAATCCAAAACACTGACAACCCCCAATGCTGTCAAACATGTTTAGCACAAGAACACTTACTAATTGCTAGGGGGAATATAAAATGTCACAGCCACTTTGGAAGACAGTTTAGCAATTTCTTGCAAAACCAATAGCCCTTGTCACTTACCCAAATGAGTTGAAAACTTAGGTCTACACAAAAAACCTGCACACAGGTGTTTATAATGTTATTTATAATTGTCAAAACTTGTGAGAAAATGAGAAGTCTTTTTCATAGGTAAGGTGATGGAATGTTATTCAGTGGTAAAAAGAAATGAACCTTCAGGCCATCAAAAATACACAGAGGGACCTTAAATGTGTATCACTAAGTGAAAGAGGCCAATCCTAAAAGGCTACATATTGTGGTGTGATTCTAGCTATATGACATTCTGGAAAACACAAAATAGTGGTGACAGTAAAAAGTTTAGCTGTTGCCAGGAGTTAGTGGGAGTGAGAGATAAATGGGAGAGTAGAGAGGACTTCTAGCTCAGTGGAACTATTTTACATGATACTACAGTGGTGGAGACATGTCCTTATACATTTGTCAAGCCCCAAAGAGTGAACCATAATAAACCATGGACCTAGAGTGATAATGATGACTTAACGTGAGCTCATTGATCATACCAATGATCATACCATTGATCGCTCTAGTGGAGGATGTTGATGGGGAGGTTTTTACGTGCAGGAGCAAGTAAACACCCCAAAACTTTATAATAGTTCAAAGCCTGAAGTCTACCCTAATCTCCCAGACAAAATATAAAATTTGGCCAATTTTGCTCAACAAAAAGAGCAGCCTCTTGGCTTATTCCTTGCAATAATCTAGCAAGAGGCCTTATATTCATTCGTTCACGTATTTATTACATATTCATGATCATTCAGTTGTTTACTTATTCTCACGACTATAATTTATGGGAAACTTACTATGTACCAAATACTGAGATATTAAGTGTCCAAACGCCATATCCAGACACTGCCCTCACGGATCTATTTAATGCCCACTAGTAAATCAGTAAGTCTTTTATTTTCTTTATAAATTTTTCTTGCCATGCTGAGATATGTAATATGCATGTGCTAAAAACCCAATCCAGAATTATGACAAAGTGTTCAAATAGAGTTTTGCTAAAATATGTTGTTGCTTTCATTTATCCTCAATTATTAAAAACACAGGACCTAATATTAAAGACTATTGTTATGTGGGAAGTTGGTAAAAGTCACACTGTGCTGTTATTGCTGATGTTTTTTACCTAAAAAAAGACAGTAAGTATAATATTCATCTTTCGCAGTTTGTGAAAATTATCATAATTCATTAAAATAGCAAAATTTGAGTAAAACAGTAAAAATTCAGGTCTTAAGTATGATACTCAAGAGCCAAGATGAAGGAAATAATTTAACATGGTGTTTTTAAGACTGTTTAGTTATTATTGATCCCAATGTAAGTAAGTTTGAGTCTTATTCCTTGGCTCTAAATCTTATCTATAATCAAAAATATATATTTATTTGGACAAGTGTTTTCTTTCACAGACTATGGCTTCTGTGAATATAAAAGTTTCCTCAGAAATATTTTTTTCCACCTTACCAAAATGAAACAATCTGAATATGTGTTCATGTAATGCCACCAAGAGCATAAAATATTCCATGATTAACTCAATACCTACATTATTTCTTTTTCTTTTCTTTTCTTTTTTTTTTTTTTTTTTGCAGTTTTTGGCTGGGGCTGGGTTTGAACCTACCACCTTCAACATATGGGCCGTTGCCCTACTCCGTTGAGCCACAGGCATCACCCCCTACACTATTTGTTAATCAATTTTATTCTTTAACAGTAAAATAACCAATGCTTAAATTAAGGAAGACACACACACATACACATGTATATACGTACACTGTGTGTGTATATATATGTTGTGTATGTATAAACATATATATATGTATAAACATATATACATACAAATACATATATATCTGTATAAATACACATACATATATACATACTATATATATGAAGAGAAAATAGTAATGATCACTTCAGAGGGTGGGTTGTACTTTAAACTGAAACATGTTTCCTAGGATACAAATCATCCAGAAAGCTGTTACAATATACGAATGAGTGAATTTCACTTTAAATAGTTATAAAAGTCACATACCAATGGGGGACCAGGACCTGACCCCACTGTGGTTTTGTTTTTGTGTATTTGGTTACGCAGGGGCTTACAGTTTCACTATTTATGACTTTTGTTACTAGACCCTTACCCACCTTTCCAAAATACTTTCACATAATTAGCACTCTCAGATCAGCAGTTCTCAATGCTTTTCTTATGGACAGCAAAGAGTTGTCTCTTTTCCAGGAAAAACTGGCATTCTATTTTTTTCTAAGTGTTATTCATAGTGATCTTAGCAAGCAGTATGTTTGTGTTTAGGGAAGATCAAAGTATGTATGACTAAAAATACAGAATATCTGCTAATTTTGTAAATCCATTTGTCAAGCAATGACTTACTTTTTACCTCGTGATACACACACAAATATGGCCAAGAGACATAATTTGACACTGGATGAGATAAAGGAAGAATTTATAGTGTCAGATTTTGAAGGAAGCAATGAGACCATTTTCACTCATCCAGATAGTGAATAAGAAGAATTTGTAAAGGTGGAATGTGAAATTATTCATTCTAAGGAAGAGAGGAAAGAGGAGGGAAAAGACAATGATGATGGAGAAGAAGAAATGCAAAATCCCATGCCTAAGAGAAGACTAAACCCAGGTGTAAGAACAGAGCAGCTGCAGCTCAGAAGACAGCACCATCAGCAATGATGTATTAGGTTGTTTCAAAGGTTTTGTCCATTTTAATGTCATGTGTTTTTGTAGCTCCATATCTCAATAAATATTTATTATACTGTGTCATGGTATATACTGATCAATGGAGAATTTTGTACTCTATACATTGATGCTGTTCATTTTTTTCTACTTTTAATTTTTTTTTATTCTTTTCAGCCTATTACTATATGATGTCATTAAGCGATTTTTGGCCAATTTTTCTCTATGAATTCAAATTGAACCAAAGCACTTCCGAAATAGCCCAAAAAATTAACCAGGCATTTGGCAATGATAGTGTTAATGAACACACTGTTCAACGTTGGTTTGTGAAATTTTGTTCCGGAAATTTTAGCCTCGAAGATGAGCCCCAAAGTGGTCGATCTAGAGTAATCCAGGACGAAGATTTGAGGATCCTGGTGGAGACTGACCCATCACAAACGGTGCATGGGATGGCAGAAGAACTGGGTGTCAGCTCCCATGTGGTTTTTGATGGTTTAAAATGTATTGGAAAGGTCAAAAAGCTCGAAAAGTGGGTGCCCCACGATTTAAATGATCGGCAGAAATTGTCACGTTTTGAGGTTTGTTCTTCATTGCTTTTGCATAACCAAAACGATCCTTTTTTGGATCGGATTGTCATGTGTGATGAAAAGTGGATTCTCTACGACAATAGGAAATGTTCAGGACAGGGGTTGGACACCAATGAGCCACCCAGGCACTTCCCAAAGGCGAAACCCCACCAAAAAAAGATCATGGTTACTGTATGGTGGTCAGCGGCTGGTGTGATTCACTATAACTTTCTGCAACCAGGCCAAACCATCACAGCAGCGTCTTATTGTGAGGAAATCAATGAAATGTACCGAAAATTGCATCAGCAGCAGCCAGCACTGGTCAACAGAAAAGGTCTGATCCTGCTCCATGACAACGCCTGGCCGCACGTCTCACAAATCATCTGAAAATTAAAGGAATTGAGCATCGAAGTTCTGCCCCACCCACCATACTCCCCAGACCTCTCGCCAACCGACTATCATCTTTGCAAGCACTTCGATAACTTTCTCACCAGTAGAACCTTTGCCAATCAGGACCTAGCAAAAACAGCCTTCATTGACTTCATCAAATCCCGAGCACCCAATTTTTATGCCAGAATTAATCGACTTGTGTTACGTTGGCAAAAGTGCACTGATTCAAATGGTGCTTATTTCTTTTAAATTGAGTAAATATTCACTGAAATATTGCAGTTTAAAGTAGACTCATAAAAACGGACAAAACTTTTGAAATGACCTAATAGAACCTACAGCCAATAAAGAGTCAGGGGACAACAGGAACCTGCATACCCATACAAAAACATGGAAGCTAAACAACCTTATGCTGAAGGATAGATGGCTTATAAATAAGATTAAGAAGAAAATCACTAAATTTTGGGAACAAAACAACAATAAGGACACAAATTACCAGAACCTCTGGGATACGGCAAAGGCCGCAGAAATTTATAGCACTGCAAGCCT